>JAJIBD010037130.1:0-12705 GCA_021461705.1 Cryptotis parvus
CCTCAAATACTCCCCAGGAATGATCCCCGAGCACAGAATCAGGAGTAAGCTCTGGGCACAGCCAGATATAGCTCCCAAAAAGCAAAAAATTATTAGGACTTCAGAGGAGAGCCAGAGAGTAGATAGTACAGAGGGTAGAGTGTTCAACTAACATGTGACTGACCCACTCTTCGATCCTCAACATCCCATATGGCCCCCAGGGGTTTTGCTCCTGGAGATTCTTGAGTGCAGAGCCAGGAATACCTGATACCATTGGGTGTGGCTCCTAAAACAGGAAACAAAACTATTATACTGCATGTGAACAGAATTCAGGTATTTTAGGGCCCTGTGTAATGCTTTATACTTTGTGATACCACTTTGATTACTATGCTACTTAATTTTACCTAGAAGATAAAGATACATTCGCGGAAATAATCTCTCATATTTTTATAGGTTTTTTAACCACTTAACATATTTCCTGGTCGCTGGTGCTATTACATTAGGAATTGGTTTCTTTGCTTTTAGCATCAGCTTTGTGGTGGTTCACTCTGCAAACGAGGTAAGTCATAAGTAGCTAAAAATAAATCATTTAATTGTCTTTTTAAAATTGAATGGAAAATGCTTTCTCACGTGATACTAAGCTAAATATTTATTTCTCTCATAATATTTTTTGTAATTTGAATTTGTTTCTAAGCCCTTTGAGAATGGATAGCTTTATATATTGGGAAGAATTCCAATCAGGAAGTTTCTATATATATATAGTATATAGAGTATATATATATATATATATATATATATACATATTGTTTTATTTATTATTTTTTTGTTTTGTTCCTTGGGCTCTATCCAGCAATATTCCTTAGAGCTTACTCCTGGCTCTCTTAACTCAGGAATCACTCCTGGGAGGCTCAGGTGAGAGGGATGGTGGTGGGGTGGTATGGAACACTGTGGATTCATGTGGATTGGCATGCGTGAAGACAAAGCACCCTACCTACTCAGCCACTGCTCTTGACCCCCTGTAGTTCTATTATATAATGTCAATCATCATGGCGTTAAAAAGTGGGAGGGGAAAAATAAAAATATCTAGAGTGACATGGTATGCAAGCTCTATAACAAAAAGACTATGCTTATTCAATGGACTCTTTCATTTCACTTTAGAGGCTGAAACCATTACTGAGGGAAAAGAGTCCTTTTTCTTTAGAGCTTAATGAGCTGGTAGTATACTCTAATAATCTACTGTCTTCTTTACCTTCAAAGATAGAAAAAAAAGATTTTGATGCGTTGGTCACTTCAACCTAAATTTTTGATTTTAATTAATTGCACTATAAAAATAAAAATGAATCAAATACTGGAAGCTCTAGTACAGAGATAAGCTGAGGTGGATGAGACTGCACCGGTGATCATGTCGCCAAGGTGACTATTTCCTATAAATCCTTGCCAAAGTGCCTTTGGAGGTGACAGATAATGAACAAGTAGAGTCAATGGTCAGGGAATGTCTCTTCATCTGGGCCGGCATTGGATCATGAGTTTTTAAAAAGGAGGTAGAAGGGCCCAAGAAGATAGGGATAGCAGGTCGTGAAAGTGCTTGCCTTGCACATGACCGAATTCGGTTTTTATCACCAGCATCCCATAGGCCCTCTGCTGGAGTTCGCTAGGAGTGATTCCTGAGTGCAGAGCCAGGAAACATTGCTGGGCATAACTCCCCAATAAAAGGGACCTAGATTTGAGAAAAATAATAATAAGACTAAAAAAGGTTTTAAGTGGTTAGTTTATAGGGAATTTGCAAGCTAGAATAAGGAAGTTTGTATCTTGTAGCACTAAAAATGTTTTTAATTGAACAGAATATTACCATTATAATAATTGCTAACAGTGAATGCCATTATGAGCATCAAGTGCTTTAGGATGTAATATTACTTATAGCAGTTTTATTATTAGATAATAAATATAATATGCTCCTCCTTTTAAAGACTTGGCCATAAAAATAAAAAACTCGGGTTATCTATGGGTGGGTGATTTGCCATTTTTTGTAACACTTTTAATGTTTTTAGGATATAATTTAAGCATATAACAATTCATAGATTTTAAAAAACATAGTAAATGAATTTCAACAAATATTATCCCATTAATCAGAAATTTAGAGCTCCTCAAATACCTTCCAGGCTTTCCAGTACCCACCCAGAGGCAATCATCATTCAGTTTTAATCACCAGGTTATTAATGTGCTTATTTTTGAGTCTTATATGTATGAGGAAAATGCCATTGGATCTTTGTTTATGTGCTTTTTGCCGAACATTTTGAGATTATTTAGTTTATATTTTCGATCTGAAATTTATTATTTTTATTGATATGGAATATGAGTAGTATTTTATTTATGACTACCTCATTTGTTTATATATTCCTCCTGTTAGTGAACATTTCAGGGGTCATTTCCAATTTTGCTTTTAGGAATAAGGCTTATTATAAACATTTTTGTATTTTTTTGTAAATATACTTTTTACTTCCTCTTTGCAAATACCTAAGAATGGAATTGATATATCATGTAATTAAGTTTATTATTCCTGGCTCTACATGTTGGGATTATATCTAGGCTGGGCTGGGGGAACATAAAGGCCGATTGAACCCAAGTTGAACCCATGTCCTTGCAATCTAAAAGGCGTAAGGAAGCACCTTTACGTGATATTGTACTATCTGTCTGTCCCCATGATATTTTTAAACTAATTTTGAAATTTACTAGAACCCTCCTTTTAAAAAGACATAAAATGGCAACCGCATTTTGCTTTAAGTTTTAGAATGATTGTTAGGAAATTACTTTCCTTCTGTTCGCTATAATCACTCTTATAGTTTCATTTTTCTGAATCATTTTTGTTTTCATTTCTCAAAAAGTTATTTTGTATTTGCATGGTTTAAGATCACAGATATTGAGCTCAGAGCCGATAATACAGTGGGGTAGGCATTTGCTCCTGCATGCACTAAATCCGGGAAGTTTGATCTCTGGCATCACATATTGTCCCCCAAGCACCACGAGGGAGTAATTTTTTTTTTTTTTGCTTTTAGGTCACACTCGGTGATGCTCAGGGTTACCCCCTGGCTCTGCACTCAGGGAATTACACCCGAAGTGCTCGGGACCATATGGGGATGCCGGTGGATCGAACCCAGGCCAGAGGCAAGCCGCCGCTGCGGTGGGGCAAGTAAATGCCCTACCTCGCTTGACTATAGCCCTGCCCCATGAGGAGTAATTTGAAAGCAACAGAGCCAGAGCAACTCCTGAGCATTTGGTGCATTATCCCCCCAAAAAGCACATATGTTTTCCTCCTTGTGAGTCTCTGTATCACGTATTACTGTCTTCCCATTGTTCAATTAATTTAAGCCAGGAGGGCAATCAGGTAACAGTTCTTAATACATCCTGGTCATGCTGCGCAGTGAAACCTATGTGCATCTGGCTGTTCAGGGGATGCAGCTGAGCCTCAAACCATTCTTTGAGGTCAGCTTGAACTGGAGGTCCATAATTATAATACAGCTTTTGCATAACAGGGCCAAAAAACATGGGTAGCTTCTGCCAGGCTCGCCATGTAGGCCCCATTTTGTGTCATTGGTTTTGAATTCAGTTTCTTTGTCTTTCTTTTGGGGGTGGCAAACCCCATGTTGCCTGAGATTTTGACCCCCTGGCTTTGCAACTGTGAGTTTACTCCCTGGGTAGTGGCTTGGAGGTCTGGGCATGGACCATCCCAGTGGACACTCAAACGCGTCAGTTGTATACTTAGGTAAAAGCCCCCATGCCTAAAAGCTCATCATTCTGACCCCATTATCTGTTTATTTTTTACCATAAATATGGTTTTTATAAACATAAAACTGGTTAATAAGCATTTCATTTCCACTCCCTTTCCATTAAAATTTTATGCTGCCACCTCAGTCAAGCCAACCAGAAAGAATTAACTTTGCTTAATAAGTAGCCGAGACCAGTGATGTCACGTCTTAGCACCACCCAAGAAACTGTAACACATCAAAAAGCAACATGTGCATGCTCTTCGCTTTGAGGCTGCGCTCGGCTAATGGTTGGCAACAATAGCCACGATATGTGTAAATATTCCATATGTCTGACAAATGAAATGAATAAGAGAAATGAAGAAGTCAAAAAGAGATGTATGGTATACATTGATATAAGCACATGGAAGGCAAGAAGAAAGATTGTAACTAACTTAAAACTTGGATGGAAGTGAAGTACCGCGTTATTATATGAAATTAGATGGGAAGAAACAAACATTTTATGGTATCTCACTTGTCTGTTAGAATTTACTTTTTATAGTGGACCTGAGCGGAGGAAGTACATGTTGAGAGACTTTGCCCCAGGGTGGATGAATCTGTCTAATCTCCAAAAGCACCATATGGTCCCTGAGCAAAGCCGTGAGGGCCCCCGGAGTGCAGAGCAAAGAGTAACTCGAGGCACGTCGTATTTTCGTGTGAATCTAAAAGCAAAAAAAAAAAATGAAAGAAAGAAAAAGAAAGAAAAGAAATTATGAGAAGGGTAATAAGTGGAAATAGTAATGGATGATGGTGCATGCCTTGGCCTTTGATCATGGAACCGGCTATTGGTAAAGGGGTGGGGTTAGTTCTATCTATCTATCTACCACTTCCACCTTACCCATCTATCTACCCATCTTATCTTATCTTATCTGCTATCTATCTATCTATCTATCTATCTATCTATATCATCTATCTACCCATCTATCTATCTCATTCATTGCTTTTGGTCACATCCAGTAAATACCTTCTAGGGTTAGTTTCTATTCTAGCTCTGCACCCGCCTTCTCAGGAATTACCCCTGATGGTGCTGGAGGAACCATATGGGATGTCGGGATTGAACCTGGGCTGGCCGCATGCAAGGCAATACCCTACCCCGCTTGACAAGTGACTCCGTGCCTGTTTTATTTATGCCTCTATCACATCCTCATATACTCCAGCACAGTTAGGGTCACCTGGGCTGATGATGCTCCAGGAGTGAGTTTAGGGAAGCCACAAGTAATTATATATGCACACTATAATCTATAACTGCACTTTGGATCTTAATAATTACCTTCAGTCTTGAGAGAGCAACTGAGATTTTAGATTTGCGGCCTAAGGGAAAACACAAAGGAGAACTGATCTATGAAACAAGTTTGGAGATGGAGGTTTTGAAAAAGGAGGGGCATTGGGGAACTGAGGAGGGAGTGGGAGGTAAGACTGGTGATGCATGTGGTGTTGTGATTACATACAACATCAGCCATCATTATCATAAGTCATTTTATTGCACCAGTGGACCTGGGTTTGATCCTGGTACTTCATGTGAGCGCCTTGAGCCCATTAAGAAAGTGATCCCCTGAGTACAGAGCCAAGAGTAAAATCCTGAGTATTAAAGCTCAGTGTGTCCCCAAACAAACAAAAAACAAAATTCCTATCTCGCCATCTCTAATGCCAAATTTTTTTTGGGGCAGAGGGGCTGCAAGGATGGGATCAAATACGTGCAGGATTCTTACTACTACAGGTGTATAATCGATTTGTTTTCAAAGAATGTTCCAGTTCGATGTTTCTCAAGCCCCAAAGTGAGAAACCTGTGGTTATGAATTTCAAGCTTTCTTTCTATTGGAACAGCTAAGTCAGCACAGATGGAACAACAACTTACATAGGGCAGTTTAGATCATCAGTGGTTTTTAAACCGTTGCTATTTATCCTCTGACATTGAAGGTGCTTTCACCCTGTTTTTAATAAAATACAGATTAATGTATATATTAAAAAGAAAAGTAGCTTGACTTATAGTCTGGTGAATAAAGTAGATAAATAAATTAATAAAGCATATGAGAAGAGAAACTGTAAATTAAGCTTAACAATAAATATATTATTTTTTAATCTCATTAAGCCTGTATGTGGGAAACATTGGAAGCCGATTGTATTTTATAATATAATTTATATTTAATAGTAATATATCTTTAAATATTTTAGAGAAATATTTCAAAATCCCAAAATGTAAAAGAAGTTGATGGTGAGAGATGGAAGTAAAAGATCAAACAAAGGCGTAAGTTGGAATCTCCACCAAAGTGTAAGCTTTTATTTCTAAATTTTCATATACAGGAACATTCTGTGCCATAAAAAAAAATAGGAATTATTTCTTTCTTTGGGCCCACACCTGGCAATGCCTAGGCTACTTCCTGGTTCTGCACTCGAAAATCATTCATGTGCTCAGGAGACTGTGGATGGATGACCAATCCTTGGTCATTCTGCGAAACAAATGGAATCAATTAGCTGACCGTACTCGCCCCAGCCCCATACAGTAATATTTTATAAATACCTTCTTAATCTGGAATCTATTTTTGGGATTGCATGGAGCATTAATATTGGTTTTTATTTTATTTTATTATACTACCATGTAGTTCCATTAGAGAGAATGGGGCCTCTGAACTAGTTCATTTCTCACCATTCTACAAAGAAGTGATCATTGATGTCAAAAGAGGGGGTTCGATAGGGTGATACCATCTCACCAAAACTCTTCAGTGCCACCCTCGAGAACATCATGAAACAATTAGAAATTGGACCAGAAATGGGAGGGAAGATAGATGGTCGAATTCTAACTACATACCACCTCCTGCTTCACTGATGATACGTCCTACTTAACAACACCCAAACATTAGCCAAGCGGCACAAATGCTGGCTGACTTTGACCAAGAATGTGAAAAAAGATAGGTCTACAGCTGAATCTAAAGAAAAACAATGTTCATGAGAAATGAACTAGTTCCAGAGGCCCCATTCACTCTCAATGGAACAAACATCTCTGAATGCAGAAGTTATGTATACCTAGGTCGAGAAGTCAACATGATGAAACGACCTAAAAACCTGAGCTGCCCCAGGAGGAAGAGAGAGGCGCATGGAATGCCTTCAAAGGCATCGAAGAAATAGCTAAAAGGACAAAGAACCCTCCGGCTCCGGGCACATCTCTCTTCGACTCCACCGTTTCTCCCTGCATTAACATACGCCTCAGAGACCTGGGCCCCAACGAAAGCAGGGATGAGAATGCTATTTGGGTCTCCCAGAGAGGCATCGAAAAGAGCTATGCTTGAATATCACGCCTCACTCAAGTGAGAGAAGGAACCGGAGTTCTGACCTCCGCCGCTATTCCAGAATCAGGGACGCTGTCTCGCTTGCCAAGGCATCGAAAATCAGATGGGCTGGACATGTAATGCGATTTGGAGACAACCGCTGACTAGAGCCGTTACCGACTGGATCCCACGGGATGTCAAAAGATCACGGGGCCGCCCACCTACAAGATGGTCAGACTTCCTTGTAAAGACCCTGAAGGAACGGTTTGAGGCTCTTCATATTCCTGAATCAACCAGATGCCATTGGGGCTACATTGGCACGGATAGGGTCCAATGGAAATGTTACTGGGCGCCGCCGAGCAAATCGATGAGTAATGGGATTCAAGTGATCAAGTGATCAAGTGATACTACCATATGATATTCAATTACAAAATGTCCATGATTGTTCTAGTCATTAATATTGTTGCCTTTAAATGTAAATACAAAGGGATATACATGATAACCTTTAATTGTATGTATTGCAAGCCACAATATGTGAGAAAAAGAAAAGAGAGAAAGAGAGAGGGAGAGAGAGAGAGAAGAGAGAGAAAAGCAAAGTGCCTTCCATAAAGGCAGTCTGGAGGAGGGGGAGGGAATCAGCTAACATTGATGATGGAAATGGGCACTGGTGAGGGATGAGTTGAACACTGTATGACTGAAAACCCAACACATGAACATCTTTAGCATATCTTATGGTGGTATAATCACTGTATCACTGTCTTCCCGCTGAGCATCAATTTGCTTTTGAGCGGGCACCAGTAATATCTCCATATGTCCTGTCTCATGCTAGTAGAGCCCAAGTGGCACCTGCTTGCTCCAGGAACATAAAGAGCCTCAAACCATTCCATCAGGTCATGGGAATGAATCTATAATTGTTACTGGTATCCGGCATATCAAATACGACATGGGTAGCTTGCCAGGCTCTGCCGTGCGGTAGTACTACTCTTGTAGTCATTCTAATCCAGCATTTATTGATGAACCGCGGCAGCCGCCAGAGGCCCCGCAAGTCAGGCTATGATAGGCTGGTCTGCTGGGTGGAGTTCTGACAAGGGGGAAGTCTGGATGTGGAAAATGGAGGCCCTCATGGAGTGGGGGGGTCGCCTGGTTAGCTGCAAGGCTCTGCTGAGGTGGCAGGCCAGGGCTAGAACCTGCCATCCCACCCGGCGCCTCGTGAGCGGCTGGGCACAGGGAGACAGTAGCAGCTCTGCCCCATGTCTGTGAGTCTCTCAGTAATCAAATCTTACTGTAATAAAAATTCTCGAGGTGTCAGAATAACCCGGCGTTGCTCATAAGCAGGAGAAAGGCCCTCTAATGCTGGACGGACTGTAACTAGTAAGGTCTGAAGGAAACGCCTACCTAAGGCAGTCTCTACTCATTTCATCACATCCTCATCGCCTCCAACCGCAGCCTGTTTTTCAGTAACCCCGAGAGAAAAACATGTCAGGTGGACGGCAAAATTGCAGTACCTTGCAGTAGCACTTCCTCCAAACTGGGAAGCAGGGAAAGAAAGGCGGAAGCAGCCTTCAGTGACGGAAGGAGTGTAGTCTCAAACTGTTACGCTAAGCGGATTGACTACTAACTTCTAAATCTGCTGAAAATCTTAGTTCACACAATTCTACTGAGAAAATCAGAAAACAGAATCCAGAAAGAAACGGAAGGACAAACGCAGGTGCTGACCACAGGCCGCTGACTGTGGAGAAGCCCCTGCCCTGCGAAGCCGGCAGACAGCCTGAGGGCAGCGGGCAGGGCCTGGCACGGAGGAGACCCAGTGTGTGCCCAGGCCACGCGGCCCCCCAGCGCCACCGAGTGCCCCCAGACCAAAAAATGAAACAGCAAGAGTAGGCGAGTGAGGGTAACAGGACGCGGAGGGAGTGGCCCGGGCGCAGGGGGCCGACGGCTCAAGCCTGGCTCCCACATGGGCCCCAAACACCACCAGGAGCTGCTCCTGAGGGAGGAGCCAGGAGGAAGCCCCCTGAGCACTGGGCGTGACCGAAAAAACAAACAAAAAACACGAAGCTGCAATGAGACCCACACACTGGACCGATCAGGATCGACCTGAAGAGAGGCTGGAGACTCATGAGGGAGCCCCCTGGGCCTAGCCCCGAGCCCGCTGCCCCAAGCACTGGGCCAGGAGCCCAGCGCCGCCCAGGGCTTTGTACAGACAAGACCACTGACCAGACAGTACTCCAGGTACCACATGTCTTCAGGCATCCAATGAAGCAGACGTTTTATCTTTCCAGAATCCTCTTCTCTTAGCTATTACCTAGTAAATGATATAGGGAAATCATAAAGATGGTTTTTGAAATATCGCTTTTACATCGCTGGGTGGTATAAAAAAATGGAAAAAAAAATTAAAAAAGTAAATACAGGTATCCACTATTGTTTCTAAATTTGGAGGATGAAACATAGGGATAAGTGCTTATAGTTTATAGTATAGGAAATTGGGTGTGTCAGCTTAAGAACTTATATCCCCTGTAGGAGGGGCTGTTATAGTGATGAAGAGAAAAATAGGGGGGAAATTTCCAGGTTTATCTGAGGAAAGAGATTTGTAGGTAAGAGCATTCTCAGATAAAGAGAGGGGCTAGAAGTGAAGACAAGGGGGAGGGTCTTGGGCACTTTGAAGTGAAGGCGCAGCAAGTTTATCAAACGCATGAAAGTTAATACTGCTTGTACCCACGTTACCTAAATGACCAAATTAAAAATTAAAAATTGAAATATACTAAGATGATCTCAAACAAATTAAATATAATTTGACAATATTATTTTTTCTTTTGGGGTCACACCTGATTACACTCAGGGGCTACTCCTGGATCAGCACTCAATAATTACCCCTGGCAGTGCTCGGGACCATATGGGATGCCGTAGGCACTTGGAGTGGCCTCTGGGCTACTGAACACCGCTTGAGAGGCCTCCCTCTCAAGTATAATATATATATATATATATATATATATATGTATATGGCATACATATATGTATATTATAAAAAAGTAAAAAAATAAAAAGTATAAAAAGATAATGTTGAGCTTGGAAGATAGTTCAAGGGGCTAGGGGTGCATGCTGCCAGTGGCTGCCACTGGGACAAGCACCTAAACCACTGGCTGCACACTGCCAGCAATACAGCCACAGTGGCTCCTGGGAGGTCTCATCCCCAAGGAATAATGTAGGACTGGCTTGAGTGCTGACACAACCATTTTCAGTACAAAAGGACTTTTAATATTGTTCCTCTGTTTTTGTTCTTAATCTCAACTTCTGCCTATATGTTGAACTCTTCCCCTGCTATAACAGACCGGCAAGAGGGATAAAAAGTTAAAACAAAAATATGGGTTCAGATAATGTAAGGCTAGGACTTGGCTTTATTATTTTGTTTTCTTTTATGTTTGTTTGTTTTTGCCATGCCAGGTATCAAATTCTGAATTCATGTATGCAAGACATGCCTTCTCCCTCTGGTCACACCTCAGCCCTAAAACTAGGGCTTGGTTCTGAATCTTTGACTGTGAAGTACAGCATACATTAAAAATATATAGGGGCCGAGCGATAGCCCAGCGGGTAGGGCGTTTGCCTTGCACGCGGCTGGCCCATGCCGGCCCGGGTTCAATCCCGGTATCCCATATGGTCCCCCCCGAGCACCACCAGGGAGTAATTCCTGAGTGCAGAGCCAGGAGTAACCCCCTGAGCATCGCTGGGTGTGACCACAAAAAAAAAAAAAGCAAAAAAAAAATATGCACACAGTTCAAAGGGTGACTGTCCAGAATAATAGAATATTACTGCTGTCTTTGAGGTGCCCTGATCCTCTCAGCCCACACGCCCAATCCTGTGCTGTAGGAACTTCTATCATGAAATCACAGTAGCCACTTCCTTGCTTTGACTTAGTTTTATCACCAACTTTATATGCCTTGAATGATGAATTATGATAATTTTGGCTTTTTTTTCTGGTTTTAGTTTTGGGGGCCCCATATCTGTCTCAGACATGACAGACATGGGGCAGAGCTGCTTCTGGCTCTCACCGTGTCCAACTGCTCATGAGGTGCCCGGGAGGGATGGCAGGTTCTAGCCTTGGCCCGCCACCCCAGTAGAGCCCTCACAAGCCAGAGCGCCGCCCCACTCCATGAAGACCTCCATTTTCCACATCCGGACTTCCCTCGTCAGAACTCCACCCAGCAGACCAGCCCAGCTTGCACGGCCGCTTTGCGGCCGCGCCGTTCATCAATAAATGCTGGATTTTGAGATGACTACAAGAGTATGCTACCCGCACGGGCAGAGCTCCGGCAAGCTACCCGTGTTGTATTTGATATCCCAGATACCAGTAACAATTATAAACCTCATTCCTATGATCTGATGGAATGGCTTGAGGCTCTTATGTTCCTGGAGCAAGCAGGTGCCCTGGGCTCTACTCTGCATGAGACAGGTCATATGAGATGTTACTGGTGCCTGCTCGAGCAAATCGACGATGAACGGGAAGATAGTGATACAGTGATACAGTGACAGTTTTGGGGCCACACCCAGTGGTGTTTAGAGCTTACTCATGCTCTGTGTTTCAAGTGTTAGTCCTGGCAGTATTTGTGGGGAACCATATATAGTGCCAGGAATTGAGTTTGGGTCTGCCACATGCAAGATAAGTGCCTTAATCCTTGTACTATGTCTGGGCTCTAAAGTATGTTATTTTGACTCCATGTTAATAGAGCCTTCTCTTTTTTGTATAATATTATATTTCTGAAAGTCACCCAATTCAGTTTATGTATTTATTGTTCATTATTTTTAATAGCATATGATTTTCCATGATGAATATCACTATCACTATCTTCCCGTTCATCATCTATTTGCTAGAGCGGGCACCAGTAATATCTCCATATGTCCAGTCTCATGCTAGTAGAACCCAAAGGCATCTGCTTGCTCCAGGAACATAAAGAGCCTCAAACCATTATATTAGGTCACGGGAATGACCTAATAAAAATGTTACTGGTATTTGGCATATCAAATACTACACGGAGCAGCTTGCCAGGCTTGCCATGCGGGTGGCATACTGTTGTAGTCACCACTAAATAAAGCATTTATTGATGAACTGCGTGGCTGCTAGCGGCCGCGTGAGCAGGGATGTGATAGTCTGGTCTCCTGGGTGGAGTTGTGATGAGAGGGAAGTCCAGATGTGGAAAATGGCGGGCCCCATGGAGTAGGGGAGGGTGGTCTGGCTTGTTGTGAGGCTCTGCTGGGTGGCAGGCCAGGGCTAGAACCCCGCCATGCCTCCCGGCACCTCATGAGCAGCTGGGCACAGGGAGAGCAAGTAGCAGCTCTGCCCCATGTCTGAGAGTCTCTGGTTCAGCATACCTGGGCCAGATTGAAAAAAAAACTCCTGCAGGGTGGCTGTCGATGATCCGGGCTGTGATAGTCTGGTCTCGCTGGGTGGAGTTGTGGATGAGAGGGAAGTCCAGATGTGGAAAATATGATGAATATATTACTTTCTTTTTAATTTTAATTTTTATTTTCCCATTCCACCTTATATAAACAAAATGGTTACAAGTTTGTTGATGGTGATTTGTTACAGATGTTCAATATACCATCACCAAATTCCATCACCATTATACCTTCCCACCACTGTTATCTCCAATTTTCCCACCCACCCCTTAAGC
>JAJIBD010037131.1:0-15652 GCA_021461705.1 Cryptotis parvus
ATAATACCAGATCAATGCTATTTTTAAAGATCTTTCAGAATTCATGAAAGCTGTTTTTGGGAAAATCACATTCAGAATTGAGGCTTGAAATAGCTTGAAATGAGGTTTTCCTTGAAGGGACCAAAGAATTTAATGCTTATGATCTATATTTCTTTCTAGTTGCTAATCTTTCTATATTTCCTCCCTAGGATTTAATTTAGGTTCCCTTACAGACTGCAACCTAATGTGTAGATGTGTATGCTGCTTTCTGGTAAATAAAATCTTAAAATGATTAATGGCTTATCATTATTATTATTTGCTTCTTTTGGGTCACACCCGGCAATGCTCAGGGGTTACTCCTGGCTCTGCACTCAGGAATTACTCCTGGCGGTTCTCAGGGACCATATGGGATGCCAGGGATCGAACCCGAGTCGGCCGCGGGCAAGGCAAACGCCCTCCCCGCTGGACTATCGCTCCGGTCCGGCTTTATTATTTTAGTACCACAATTGAGTGCCCCAGACTGGAGTTCTTGGCTCCTGCCGCTCACTGCCACCCAAGCCGGCCCATTTCCTGACATCACCGACTTTGCACGGATGGTGTTGGAATCCAGGCCAGAAAATGCACACGTATTCCAAAAGTGTGTTTTTTAGAAACGTGTTTCATACAGCGCCTGGCATAATGCAAATGCCCAAATGTGCTGTAATCACACGGTTCTGCACCGGGACGGCGCTCCCCGTCCGGAGGGCCAAGTCACAGAACAAGGAGACTGTAAAAGTAAAAGCTGGAGCCAAAGAACACGCATTCTAAACATCCTCCTCCAGTCCTGGTAACACGAGGTCTCAGGCGTCGGCGTGCGCACTTTCCGCCAGGTCGCCCAAGTTACCACGGCGCCGAGTCCCCACCGGGCCGCGAAGGTCCCCAGGCGGGACGGGGCCCTTGTCCCCCCACGCGCGCGCCCCAGTTCTTCCGGCCTCCGCAGGCCGGGCCCCTGCGCCACGCCCACCGCCGGCTCCACGTGAAGCCAATGCAGGGCCGCAGGCTTCGCCCGAGTTCCTGAATCCTCGCTCCTCGCCGCGGCGGGCACCGGAAGAGGAAGGGTGAAGGCTGTCGCGGGCGCTCGGGGGCGGGCCTACGCAGCCTCCCTCGGGTCGGCCTTCCACGGGGCATTCTGAGCGTCCTGGGCGCTATGGAAACAGGCCACACCCCTGCGACTCCGGCCCGTGGGTAGGCAGTGCGCAGGCGCGCGCCCTTCCGCGCATGAGCAGTGTTGCCCCAAGTCCTCCAGCCACGGTCTCGGGCGCCAGCTCCGCGGCTGCCGCTGTCACTATGGCCCATTACAAAGTGAGGGGGCGCGGCGTGGCTTAGGGGCTTGCGGGTGGTAGCCAGGCGCCGAAGGCCGGCTCTGAGTGGGGGTGGGGACGCGCGCGGAGGTTTATTTTTGTGGGGGCTAAGGTAGCGAGGCGAAGGCGGGTGGCCGGATTCCCGGCGCCTTCCTGCCCCGCACCGGGTTTCGACCACTGACCCGCCGTGTCTCCCCAGGCCGCAGACTCGAAGCGCGAGCAGTTCCGGAGGTATTTGGAGAAGTCGGGGGTGCTGGACACGCTGACCAAGGGTGAGCACGGGCTCGGAGACGGTCTCTCGTGTCCTCTCCGTACCTCTCGGCGCTGTTTCCCCGACGGGTCGTGGCAGGGGACGAAAGGGTAACAGGTGGGACCCGTCTCGGGAATCCTGAAAGGTGGGTGGGCCATAGGTCTGTGGGGACGCACGTACGCCCGGCTGCTGGTGGCCAGCAGTGTCAGGGGCCACGCTCTTCGTGCTGGACTCCTGGCGGGAGTGAAACTTGTAGCTGTTGCAAAGTCTAACTTCCGTTGCTGCGCCTGGAGCAGCCGGCAGCGGGCAGGTTTGCTAAAGACCCTGGATCCCAGCTCCACCGCGTCTCCAAAGCCCTGCAGTAGTTTCCCAGAAACTAAGGGAAGCTCCGAAAGTGGCCAAATTGGAAAGGCGCTACGAAATAGCTAAGATACGTGGTTCATAATCAAATTGGATGGGGCTTTTAACCTCTTTTGGTAGTCTATATCAATTTCTACTTTGTATAGACCTTAAAGTGGAATTTCAGCTCTTAAAAGAGTTTAAGGGACACAAAGTGGTCCTGTTATTTCCGTTGCTTTCGAGGGAAGCTTAGAGTTAACACTGTATCTCTTCCACAGGATTTAATATCTACATAGATGAATAAGGTGCTTCAAGTAGGAGGCTTCCAAGAGATTGTGATATATTTTGCTATTAGCTCAGCAGCAGTAATTCGAATGTTTTGATCACACCACTCACTGTCTGGGGCTTTCAAAGGTGTCAAACAAGAATTCTGAGGGAGGAAGATAGAGGCTAGTTAAGTGTCTGGGAAATAATTGGGCAGTTGCTCTTTGGCCAAAGCAAAGGTTAAGTGGGAATTGTGGAAAAACTCTGGGTCCTTGAAAAATCGAGTTTTCAGTTGTTGAGCACGTCCTATTGACTTTAGGAAGGCTACCTATGTTGGGGAGTGTAGGGCATTTGCCTTTTATGTTGACCAGCGCTTGTTCCTGGGTATCCTGTATTGCCCCTGAGCTCACCAGGAGTGATCCCCAAGTGCAGAGCTAGGAGTAATCCCCTAATACAGCCGGGTCTGACCCAAAAACAAGTCCGTAAGATCATTTATTGAAAAGAACCCAACAACTTTTATGCACTTATTCTATTCTAGGATAGCAGGGGGGGAGGGGTAAAAGTTTCTGCTCTACAAGTTTGTGCATTAGTTGAGAGATACATAAGAGTATCAGCCAGAGGTAACTTATGAATAGAACATAGCCAGGTAAGTGGGAAAGCAATGGAGCTGTGGCTATGCCGTTTTATATAGGGTGTGGTGGAGGCCTCTGCGGGTTACATTTGCGTGGAGAGCAGAATAAACACTCAGTGCTGCCAAGAATTTCAGGAACTTTGGGGCCGGCGGCTACTTTTGCCTTACTCACATCTACTGGCTACTCACATCTACTGGTGACCAACTCCTCAATCCTCTTCCATTTCCAGTCTCAAAGGAGATGACCTTTGAGGTGTTTTATTTAAAATCTCATTATCATGGGGCTGGAGAAATAATATAGCGGGTAGGGTGCTTGCCTTGCACAACACTGACTTGTTTTTGGTCCCTGACATCCCATCTGGTCCCCCAGGCACCACCAGGAGTGAGTGACCCCTGGATACAGAGCCAGAAGTAACCTCTGAGCATTGCCTGGTGTGTATCCCCACCGCATTGCTAGGCCCAGTACTGGGGAAGTTTAGAACTTTTACCCAGGGTTTTTCTTTTCTTTCTTTTTTTTTTTTTTTGTTCCTTTGGGCCACACCTGGTGATGCATAGGGGTTATTCCTGGCTCTCCACTCAGGAATCACTCCGAGGATCATATGGGTTGCCAGAGATGGAACCCAGGTTGGCCTTACGCAAGGTAGCGCCTACCCTGCTCTATTCTCTCTCCAGATCCATCCAGTTAATTTCTGGTAATGAAAATATCTTTTATTTCAGCTTACTTTAGCCTATTTTCAAGAGGATATGAAATAGATTCTACTATATTCTTAGTGTCTTCTTTTGGTTTTTTGGGCCATACTTGGCTATGCTCAGGGCTTACCTCTGGCTCTGAGTTCAGGGATCACTTCCAGATGGTCTTGGGGGACCCTAAGCGGGGCACCAGGGATTGAATTGTGGTTGGCTATATGCAAGGCAACACTCTACCTACTATACTATTGCTCTGGTCCCAGAGTGTTTTTAAAATGACAAGTTATTTGGAGGAAGACCTTTTAGTTATTTTTAGTGCTGTATCAACCTTGGAAAGTCCTTTACTAAAGCTAAAGCACTGAGTACATAGTTCTTTCTTGCCTGATTAAAAGGAAATATGTTTCACCTATAGAAAAGCACAGGAAACGACATTTTACAGTATTATGTTTCTAGTTATCAACTTTCAAAGTACCAGTGACAGAAATTGAGGTGCTTCAAGAAAAGGGGGCTGAGAACAGTGAGGGTAAGAGTGGGCCACTCAATTATAACCTGAGGCGCCCTACTGCTATTACCCGTGACCCCCTACCCTATCTTCCCGGGAGGCAGTATTCCCCACTTCGGGAAATGCTGTGCAGTAAAATTCCTGAAGAAGAGAGCTCCTACTGTCCATTCACCATTGTAGGGACAGGCCTAGCAGTGTGCTTAATGTAAATCAGCACTTAATATTGGATTAGGAATATAATTGCTGTCATTCACATTAAGATTTTAATTGTTGCTTCTTCTACCTTTTGATTTGCAGTGTTGGTAGCCTTATATGAAGAACCAGAGAAACCTAATAGTGCTTTGGAGTATCCTTCTCATTTTTTTAAGTCAGAAAAAAGGCCTTACTATTTTGTGTTTTATTCTTTCACAAAGATAATAACCTTTGAGAAAAGTTTGATTGTTGAAAAAGTTACTTTCTTTTGACTTTTTGAATGATGGTCTCCGAGTAAATCCTGGTGGTAGGGTGGGGTGTTTCTGAGTGGTGAGATTGATTCTTAACTTTGAAATAAGTTTTTTAAAGCATCACTTAGGAGCTGCTACCCCAGAAAATCCAGAAATAGAACTGCTTCGTCTAGAATTGGCAGAAACGAAAGAGAAATATGAAGCTATTGTAGAAGAAAATAAAAAACTGAAAGCAAAGGTAAAGTTTTTAAAAGAATTCATGAAAATTTCACCTTTAATGATTCTATGAGCAAAAACTAGCAAAAGGGACAGTAGTGCAGGGAGATTGGTGACTGTCAATCCTTAGGTTGTGAGGCAGAACTGATGCCTACA
Organism: Cryptotis parvus; assembly: GCA_021461705.1. Classification (NCBI taxonomy): domain Eukaryota; kingdom Metazoa; phylum Chordata; class Mammalia; order Eulipotyphla; family Soricidae; genus Cryptotis; species Cryptotis parvus. The sequence continues at coordinate 4,808 of JAJIBD010037131.1, forward strand.
CAGAAACCCGGACTCCGAACGGGACTAGCAAGCTGGCCAGGAAGGTATTCTTGGGACTCTCTCTAGACACAGAGATGCTGCTTGTAAAGTAATGGTTCCAAGGTCTTGAAGTCCGGGCAGCTGATACTAAGTCCGTATAGGGCCATGGCTTTATGAGTGATACACTGTGAGTTGAGCAGTGCCAAGTATGTGCATAGTTTTATGTGGTAGCCCTGAGTTAAAATGTAGTTCTGTAAATTAGTTTGGCGTAATTTGGTCTAGTGCTGAAGTTTTTCCTTCAGCCCTTGTGAGTTTTCGTGAACTTCAAATTAATCAAGTCTAAGTAGCACATTGTGAATCCACATGATCTGTTTTACTTTACTGAAGGCATTTCTCGTGTTCTATCAGTAACTTTGCGGAGATAAGTCAGACTGACTGTTTCATAGGTGAGGGAATTAAAAATCGTGACGTGTGATTAGCTTCTCAAGTTCAGAGCTGATTGGAAAGACTCAGTCTTAGCCTTGTGTTCTTGCAGGGATACATCAGTTCGCAGAAAAGAAAGTGCATTGTGCACATGAGGCCCTGGGTTTGCATCCTCTGTACCTCAGAAAGCAGCATTTTAGGGATTTCTGTAATGCGCAAGTCCAGTAATCTCTCTGGGACTTTAAAGTTAGGGTCATTACCTGCTAGATAAATAGCTCACAATTTCCCCCTACTTTTTTAGGAGAAAATCCAGTAAAGCCATGGCATTTTGGGGAAGATTAGTTTAGATCAAGTATCTGATTAGTACAGTCTTGCAGGAGAATTAAATTCTAGTTTCCCATTAAATTTAAAAGTCTAAGTGGAAAGAGCTTTTATGGATTTGACTGTATTGGATCGTGACTGCGTGGATGGATTAAAAAGGATAGGGTATAAGCAAACTATTGATCTATTAATTAAAATGAGTCTTAGTAGGTAGCCTCATAACTTTTTTTTTTTTACCCAATTTAGAATAAAAGTCACCTTAACTCCTCTGTCTTTTGCCCCATAGCTTGCTCAGTATGAACCACCTCAGGAGGAGAAGCGTGCTGAATAGAATTCTTCTCAATTGAAAAGACACTGAAAAATGGTTTTGTATGACTTGAATAGTTTGTATAGTATATAATCTTTTCTGAACAGATGCTATATAACTCTTTTAATATGTTAAAAAATTCACCTATCACACTTTAACTGTTCAAACACATATTTAGAATCACCAATAAAAACTCAATATTACTTTCTTTGGGTCTTAAAAGCAGAAGAATCCAAAGTGAATCCTGAAAAAAAAAAATCTAAACAGCCATTTAATTCATTCCCCTAAGACATTCTGTTTATCAGTATGATGAAGAATGATGGTTCTGGTTATATTTTAGCCGAGGAAGTTTAATATGGAGCGATTTCTTGGATTCGTGTAGGATATAAGCACAGGTACAGTCATTCTCGGAAGGGAAGTGACCCTGTGTTTCTACTCTGTAGGCAGCTGGACAGACGTGTGTGGCATAATTGCTTCTACAGGTGTTTCTACGATCCTCCTGCTCGTTTCTGTAACAGAACAAATCTCTCCTCTTTTCCACCACTTGCCTTAGACAACTGTGGTGCCAGTGTGAACTCTGACACCACTCCTTCTATGCAATCATGCCCGACCTGTTAATGTCGCCTTGCTTTACTCTGTGTCAGTGGGTCTGAACTGCACATTGGTCTTTCTGTGTTACTTTTCACTTTGCTATAATTGTAGTTATCCTGATTGTCATTTATATAATGTTAAACAGGATCATATTCTTCCCCTGCCTTAGTCGTGTAGCTGAGCACAGAACAGAGACAATATAAGACTCTGGATTCATGCACAAGCTGGAAGAAGGGCATCGAGCCAGAAATCATGGGAAACTATAGTTTGTGGCTATAATAAAATATTGCTTCCCCCTCAGAGTATTTTTTCTAGCTTTGGATTCATTTGGTCTTCATTATCCCTGTGAAGTAGGTAGGGCAAGTATAAGGGGAGATTGGGTGCTGAACTTCTAGGCCAAAGACTGATATTAATACAATTTTTTCCCTTACTAACTGTAAAACCTTGGGCACACCAGTCAGCTGCTCTGAGACCGCTTTCCCCATCTGTTAAATGAGAAGGTACTATCTGTGCTGCCTACCTCACAGGGTTGTTGTGAGGTCACATGAGAATGTATACGAAAGATTTGTAAATGGTAAAGCACTATATTCTTGATTGTTAGTCTTTTCTTTTTTGAAGCTCTATAGTCAGTTGTCTAGTTTTACTGATAATTTATTTTCTGTATTGACATTAAGTAGTTTCTTTTGTGGGAAATTTCTTGATCAAAACACACATGGGAAATGATCCAATTTAATAGGCAAAAACCTTAGCACCAGCAGGACATTTGGACCAAGTAAATTTCAAGGATGTTCAGTCATGTTGGCAAGAGTGTGGAGTGGTCTGTATCTCCTAGTCCCAAGTTTGGTTTTGGAAGATAATATTGGAAGAACATTCATTTGAATTAGTCTTTTACCAGTGAAAGTGCCTTCCTGCCTGGACAGCTGTGAGCTGAGTGTCAAAGGATGAGCACCAGGAGGTCAGCTGTAAGACAGTATTCTGCTATTACACACAGTGTGGTATAGGACTGCTAAAAACCAAAACAATAAGACGTGGCCCCTATGGGAATCTTCAAAGGGAAGGAGACCTGTCTCTGCAGTTACTATGACAGTCCTTTTGTGGACATAGACAAGTAGAAATTTTTCAGGAAGCCAATCCTCAAATGTCCTCCCTGCCTCTATGGAACTAGTGTGTCAGGTGACTGTCCCTTGAACCAGCCTTCTAGACATAACGATAACGTGGGTTGTGTAATTACACTTTTGGTGGAACTTAATAGTCAGTGCTGTGTAATAATCCAGGTCAGCCTGGCCTCAAGGTCCTTTCCAACATTTCTATCAAGGATTTGGATAGAGGAAGATGCTCAGTGGAATAGGAAAAGGATCCCATCCATTCCCCCTTGCTACGCTTCAGCTGTCTTATCCGTGAAATGCTGGTTTTTAAAATCTTAAACAACAAGGTGGTTGTGAGGGTCAAATCAAATATTATGGATATAAAAGCACCTTGTACATTGTAAAGGACTACTTACGGGCCAGGTGGCAGTAATACCAAATCTGTTACTACACAAGGTTGAAATCGGTTGGTTATTGAAACGCTAGAATGATTAATTTTGAGTATCTGAATTATTGGGCCTAAGCTAAAAAAGCTGAAATATCAAGTCTTACAGTACTTAGGTTAGATAATAAGTTAAGGGGTCAGAGAGAGAAGTCAACAGCTGGAGCACATGCTGCTAAGCACGTGGGAAGCCTGATTCAATCCTTAGCACTGCATGTTCCTCCAGCACCACCAAGCACCATTAGATGGGTACAAAAACATCAAAAAAGGAAAAATGCTGTTACAGTGTTGAGGAAGTAGCATTGTTGACAAAATACTAGTTCCACTGATTTATTGAAGTGAACTATTTATACTCTGGGTATTTAAAAAGTAGTATGTCGCGGGAGCTCGGCTCACGGGCCACCTCAGCTGACCATGGAACCCCGAGGAGGGCAGATGGGCTTTGGGAGTGGGCCCGTCGCCTCTGGGGGTCCCAGAAGCTTAGCCGGATGAGACTTGTCCATCACACTAGCCACCATTTTCGTTGTCCTGACGCTTGGGAAACTGCCCCACGACCAGAGGGAACAGACCAAAACCAGTTCGAGCCCAGGTTGCGCGGCCGCTTTGCGGCACGCCGGGCCACTCAGGGTGGTGAAACAGTGATGTCTTTTGGTGCACTGCATTCCACGAAGAGCAGGAAAGTTTGTTGGGAGGGAGATATAGAGAGGAAGGAAATGACATATAGAGCCCGCAGGTGGTTGGGGTGCGGGAGGGGGGAGGGAGACGGGACATTGGTGATGGGAGATGGGTTTGGGGTGGAGGGGTGCGTGTTGGAACCCTGTGGAACCAAGACTACATGAGCATCTTTCAATTAAAAAAAAAAGGGGAAACGTAGTATATTCCGGGGAATAATTTAAAGAAATATTGGCCAGATGCTAAACAGTTATCCCTTAAGGCCATACTGTGAATATTGTGTTGGAGATGCCAGACGTCTGAAGTAGACCAATGGGGAAAAGAGCATTTAGTGGCGCATGGACACTTGCCCTTGTAGTGATCATCAACGTTTTGCCACAGTGACAAGAAAGGGCCTGCTCTTTGAAGTTCTTTCAGTTTTCCATAGGCACCAACTACACAAGTACAAGCTGTTTATCTGAAAGGATGTAGAATAGATCATCTCGAAATTAGAGGTTGAACTAGTGACATTTTTTTTTTTAAAGTTTTTGGGCCATATCCAGCCATAGCGTAAGGGTTACTCCTGACTCTGCTTAGGAATCAATTCTGGCAGGAATCAATCCTGGCAGTGTCCCTGGGCCATGGTGGGCTCAGTGCAAGGGAAAAGCCCATATCCACTGTACTGTCTGGCCCCTGAACTAGACTGGCTTTTAAGGACCTAACATATCTCTGACTTCCAGAACCAGACACGCATGCAAAGAATTTCAGAATCCAGACTTGGTATCCTTGAGAACCACCGTCACCGCCCAGTTTTAAGAGGAAGATCCCTCTGGCCGAATTTCCAATTTTAGAGTTCACGAGTGAACACCCCAGCTTCCTCATGATAAACATCTGGTTTAGTTTCATCTTTCCTTTTGGTCACCCACAAGACCGTATAGATGTAATGTCGCAAGGGGGAAGGATGAATCTGGAGTTACTGGAGAACTGCTGTGTGGGCAGAGGGGAGTTGGGGCCCTCTCGAGTTCCAAGTATTCCCTGGCATGTATTTGCTATCCTATAGGCCTGGCTACTAGCTAGAGCAATCTCAAACTCACCCATGGCGGCTTCCAGTTGAGGCTTTACCTTTAATCCCGCTGGGTCTCCAAAACCTTTGTCCATCCCAGCGGCGACCACCTATTTAGGCTTGCCCAGACGCCAGCTCATGAAAGACTTCCAAATCCTCCCAACCCGGGCACTTTTATTTGGGGGTAAATATCCGGTGGTACTGGCGGGCACCCAGCGGCACTCCAGATGGGGTAGATGCGGTGCGGGCATCTAACCGGAGCCCTGCTCCAGCCCTTGACCGTATTTCCCCGGCTCTTATCTGTATCTCGGACCTTCCATTTAAGATCTCGTGCCGAGGGTACTTACGCAGAAATCCGTCACTATTAATCTTCCAGCAACTTGATGGCAGGCAGAGTCCGAGACGATTCCAGTGTTGTGCTCCCACGATATCGCGAGCATCGATAATTTATTGGTTGGGCGAGTACAAACACAGGAGGACAATCCGTTCCTCCCCCCCAAAATGTCCAGAGAGCATCTCTCACCACCGTGGCCCCCGGAGCTCCAACGAAGGCAGGAGAGACAGTGAGGAACACAACCAGAGGTTGAAACACCACCTTGGCGCGCGCCGGGGAGGAGGGCAGAGGGCTCGGCCCGGCCCGGCCAGTCTCCCTCGTGACTCCTCCTCCCCGCTTCCCACCGCTCGGAGTCAGGTGATTCCGGGGCACGTGACGGGCACCACCTACCCTGCTGCTCCGGGAGTGGCAGCTCGAGCGGCCAATGAGAGCTTTTGTTTCGGCGCGAAGCCAATGGGAGCCGGGCTCCTCGGAGGCGGGCCCTCACGGTGGTGGCGGCTGCCGGGGGCGGCGGCGGCGGAGTGGGGAGGCGGCGGCCTGGCTCGGCCTGGCCTGGCCTGTCAGGGCGCGGGCGGCAGCGGCGGCTCCGGCACCATGTCCCTGCAGTACGGGGGCGGAAGAGACGCCCCTGGCCGGCAGTTACGGCGCGGCGGACTCGTTCCCCAAGGACTTCGGCTACGGCGTGGAAGAGGAGGGAAGAGGAGGCGGCTGCGGCGGGCGGCGGGGTCGGGGCGGGGCCGGCGGTGGCTGTGGCCCAGGCGGCGCTGACAGCCCCAAGCCCAGGATTCTGCTCATGGGGCTCCGGCGCAGCGGCAAGTCCTCCATCCAGAAGGTGAGGGGTCGCGCCGGGCGCCCGCGTCCGCGCTGTCCTTCGCCGCGCGTGGGCCCAGCGGAGGGGTCGCGGCCCTGGGCAGACCCCCCCGCGGAGGGCGGCGGTCGGGGGGGCGGCGGCGCTGCCCGGCCGCGCGGTCTCGTCCCCTCCGGGCAGCGGAGCCCGTGGGTGCGGCCCGCGCGGGGACCCCGACCTCGGTCGCGGCCGACGCCCAAGTCGGCTGAGGCCGAGTCGGTCCCGCCCGGCCACGCGGGCGGTGGGGAGCAGGTGCCCCCGGCCCGGCTCCGGACCCTCCGCCTCGAGGACCCAGACCCGGGCCCGCCTAGGAAACAGGCGTCCCGTCCGCCCCCCAACTCCAGAACTCGGTCCACTCCTCGCCTGGCCCCCGTGTCGGGGAGGGGGCTGTCGCTCCCCAGGTGAGCCCCGGGACGCAGCGTCTGCAAGGGCTGTGACTAAGCCCCTGGCCGCGTCCCTGCCAGGAACGTATTGGAGACTGGTGCTTTGCAGCCCAGTGAGCGCGTTTACGGGGACTTGAACCCCTGGAGGCGTGTGGGCCACGGAACTCCAGCACCTGGACTGCCTTGGCGGACAGTCCAGAGAGAGGCGAGGTGGACGCGGCCCATCAGCCGTTCCCCTTAAGCACCGAATGAGCCGGGACGAAACTGCCTAATAACTGCTTTCCACCCAGTTGCAAAGGTCTCTCCGGAGTCCCTTCTATTTGGGCAGACCCTGGAACTCTGGGCGAAAAGCCGCTGGTTTTATTGTATAACTTCTCGTATTTTGCTTTTCAACTCTGTGTGGTAGGTTTTTTAGCAAATGGATTTGTCATCTTTGCTCTTCTTACTGCGTATCCCGTGGGAATAACTCCGGTTTTCTCTCCCAGAAAGTGACAGGGGCAACTCTTTTTTATATTAGGGCTGCGTGGATTGTGATTCTTTATACCTTTTCTTGTCATGGCTGTTTTTGCCCCTCACAGCCGCCCCTGTCCCCCTCTCCTCTCCCTTTGCCATCTTTGTTTGGTATAATTGCTTTCTTTCTATTTCTTGCACACAAGTGCAGATTTAGTGAAGCTCCGGGCAGCGCCCAGGTACTTGCATTTCTGATTATTCAGATCCTGAAGTAGGCATTCCTGTTTCTCAGCGAACAAAGCTTCTTAAATCAGCTGTTAGCTTTCATATTCTTAAGGAAGATTTTTGCAGAATTGATGCAATAAATAAAATACACAAAAAGGTCAGTGGCGATAAGAGACAGTGCACTTTTAGTTCTGCACGTGATGCCAGAAAATAGCAGAAAAGTTTCAGCCCAAAAGCCTTAGAGGAAAGTAACCTGTTGTCTTTTCTGATAGGAGATAAAATATTTAGTGTTCATTTCTTTTAAACTTCATGCTTTGGGAGCAGATTCCTTGAATTATACTAGGGTGTAAAGTTGAATGTTATTTTTTGTTTGTTTTGGCTTTTTGAGTGACACCTGGTTGTGTTCAGGGATCCCTCCTGGCAGGGCTTTGGGGACCATACCTAGTGCTTGGGATCAACCCAGGAGTGGGTGCATGAATTCTTTCCCTGCTGAACTGTCTCTCTGGCCGTGCAATTTGAACTGTAAATACTGGAAGTTGAAGAGTCGTAAAAATTGTTTTCTTTGTCTTAACAGGTGGTGTTTCATAAAATGTCACCCAACGAGACCCTATTTTTGGAAAGTACCAACAAGATTTATAAAGATGACATTTCCAATAGCTCCTTTGTGAATTTTCAAATCTGGGATTTCCCTGGGCAGATGGACTTTTTTTTGACCCGACTTTTGACTATGAGATGATCTTCAGAGGGACTGGAGCATTGATATATGTCATCGATGCGCAGGTAGTCAGAAACAATGTTTCTTCTCTGATGGTGGAGGATGTAGAAAAGGGAACGTATTTATTGTCTTTGTTGTGTTTCTTACAGCTTATTTCTTTGCTGGTTGGTTGCAGACAGTAAAGGCAGCTCCACGCAAACACAGAGTGTAGGAAGATTAGGACATGCTGTTTTTCTTTCTTGAGCTCCTAGTTAGTGAGCAGCTTTCTAGTTTTATAGCTTAAGAGTAAATGTTGCTGTACTTGATACAATTTTCCAGTAGTCACTCACTGAAAAGGTCTCATCAGTTCCCATAATATGAGGGAGGAATATGAGAACTTAATCTATAAATATTACGGTAAATTGTTTCTTTAATTGTTCAAATTGAGTGTAGCCCAATATTAAATGAGGGCCTAATATAGTAGGTACTCAGGTAAATGGGACCTGCCCCTATCTTTAAGAAACTCTACTTTTTTATAAGCTTGAAAATTATTAAGGAATGATTTCTGAGTGATAGTTTTGTAATGGAATTTTCACACACACCATCTAATTTAATTTAATCTTCATAATATTGTGTGATATTTTCTGCAGTACTAATTTTGCATATGAATAGACTGACATAGAATTTAAGCAGGTTGTTGGCACTGGAATGATTTAAAAAAGAATTCTGTTGGGCCGGAGTGATGGCCCAGCGGGTAGGCGCGTTTGCCTTGCACGCGGCCGGCCTATGCCGGCCTGGGTTCGATCCCCGGCATCCCATGTGGTCCCCCCGAGCACCGCCAGGACTAATTCCCTGAGCAAAAGAGCCAGGAGTAACCCCTGTGCATTGCTGGGTGTGACCCAAAAAAAAAAAAAAAAAAAAAAGAATTCTGTTAAGGACAGTGAAGTAGTTCCATGGATAAGCTATTTACCCTGCATGTATGAGGCTCTGGGTTTGATCCCTGATATAGGAAAAAAGCCCAAAGGCACTCTGTTTGTTTCTGTATTTCTTTATATAGTTAGTATTAACAATTATAAGCTTTAACTTGGGGAATTGCATTTTATTCATGAGATCTGTTTGGAGTGGTATAAATTAATGTTCTTGAAAGTTTGAATATTTGTGAAGTTACAATAATGCCGTGCCTGACAGTACTTGGTGACTCTTCCAAACTATTTTCAGAGGGCCTCCCTGGGGATGCAGGGGAGCATGTAGTACTGGGGTCAAACCCAGACCTCTTGATTTGCAAAGCATTTGATCAGTCCATTGAGCTATTCCTGTGGTCCAAGAGAACTTTTCTGTTGGGGGATGGGAGCTGACTTTACGTGGGATTTCTTTTGAAACAGTGGTTTTGTCTTGACTTACAGGATGACTATATGGAAGCCCTTAACAAGACTGCACATTACTGTTTCGAAAGCCTACAAAGTTAACCGGACATGAATTTTGAGGTTTTTATTCACAAAGTTGATGGTCTGTCTGATGATCCCCAAAATAGAAACACAGAGAGACATTCATCAAAGGGCCAATGATCGACCTTGCAGATGCCGGGCTAGAAAAACTCCACCTTAGGTAACGTGTGTTTGCTATGGATATGTGAACCCCTGCAAAGCAGAGGCGTGTTCTTGTCTCTTAGGATATGGGGTAGCTTCTGTTACTGCTTTGCCCTTACCACACCCAGAAGGCTCTGCGCCTGCTTTGTGCCCCACTCGAGCAGTTGGGAGCCTCGTTATGGAGAAGTTACTTTCTCCCTTTCCCCCCCATTTTCTTGGAGTTGGGATGGTGTGAAGTTTTTCTGTTGGTTCTTTGACGAATTCTCTTCCACTGCTGTGGAAGAATTTAATGTGCTGTGGGACTCCCCTCTCTCTCTTGATGGTTTTTCCCTTTGCCTCAACTCAAGAAATCTCTGCCACATTTGGGACAGAGGCAAATCTGCCCCTTTTTAGATTTCCAAGTCTTGACTGCATCTTTCTCAGTGAGAAAAGTACCAGGGTACAGGGGTCAGGTCTAGAGCTCTATTATATTTTGTGTATATTTTTAAAAAACTTAATGCTTCTGCTAATCTTAAAATTTGAATTTTTTTTTGGTTTTTCGGGTCACACCCACTGATGCTCAGGGCTACTCCTGGCTCATTGCTCAGGGTGACCATATGATGCCGGAATTGAACCTGGGGCTCCCCAGCCCATTGGCTTCACTCTCCAGCCCCAAATTTTGAACCTTAATCTTAAGTCTTATAGATGTGTTTATACTATAAACTACTTAGGGTCTCTGTTAAGTTTTTGTTGTTCTTTTTGGGCCATACTGACAGTATGGCCCCAAGCTTGGTGTCACTTGGGGTGTCCACAGAACCTTGAAATTCTAGGGCTCAGACGGAGCTCCAAGCATGCAAAGCATGTGCTCAGGGCGCTTTGAGCCATGCCTGGCCCCCCGCGGTTGTCATATTTAAAGAGCCGCTCATTCATAACTAAATGTGGTTGTGAAATTAGGGATTAAGGGACGCCTTTAAGACAAGATCAGTGATTTGTGTAACGGGCATTCTAAAAGTATATGAAGAATGTTTCCTACGCCTGAAGTTTCGTATGTGTGTGGATAGGTAGAAATGAGTAATAGGGGAGTTCCCAAGAAAGTGTTCTCTTTGAAAAAGCAGCTTAAAGGGGAAGCAGAGAGAACAGGCGCAGCATTTCTTGTCCCTGTTCTCATTCAATGACTTCCTTTTAGGTTCACGCCACCCCATCTCTAAAGTTCCTCTGAGGCCCTCAGGTTCCGAGATCTTTCGGTATTCTAAGAAATTACATTTTTTGGGAAGTTTTTATTTGTTCCATATATTTTTTTATACTGAATCACAGTGAGATACACAATTGAAAATTGTTCATGACTGGGTTTTAGTCATATAATGTTCCAACACCTACATGTCCCACCACCAGTGTCCCCAGTATTCCTCCTGCTCCCTTCTATCCCCCAGCCCTCAAATCCCCTAAGGCAGGTACCTACTCTCTCTCTCTCTCTCTCTCTCCTCT
>JAJIBD010037132.1:0-17263 GCA_021461705.1 Cryptotis parvus
AATATCCAAGGTCAAGTGAAACATATATCAGGAGGTCTTGTCAAAGGTGGAGATTATCACAAACGTGTGGGAGTCAGAGCTTAGGTAAGACAGAAAATGGAACAGGGGCTAACAATTGTCGAGGGTACTAATGCCAACCTAGAACTGAGCATTAAATAGAGGCAAAAGGATACAAATGACAACCTTTTAATGTATGTTCTGTAATCCATAGTCTGAAGGGAAGGAAAAGAGAAAGAGAGAGAAAGGGAAAGAAATAAAGAACCTGCCATGGAGCAGGGCTGGGGAAGGGGGAGGGAACCGGGGATGTTGGTGGTGGGAGATGGGCACTGGTGGAGGGACGGGGTGCTGAAACACTGTATGACCAAAACCCAAACATGAACTTTTAATTGTATATCTTTTATTTGTATATCTCACGGTGGTATAATAAAATACTTAAAAAAAAAAAGATCTTTCAGAATTCATGAAAGCTGTTTTTGGGAAAATCACATTCAGAATTGAGGCTTGAAATAGCTTGAAATGAGGTTTTTCCCTTGAAGGGACCACAAAGAATTTAATGCTTATGATCTATATTTCTTTCTAGTTGCTAATCTTCTATATTTGCCCCTAGGATTTAATTTAGGTTCCTTACAGACTGCAACCTAATGTGTAGATGTGTATGCTGCTTTCGGTAAATAAAATCTTAAAATGATTAATGGCTTATCATTATTATTATTTGCTTCTTTTTTGGGTCACACCCGGCAATGCTCAGGGTTACTCCTGGCTCTGCACTCAGGGAATTACTCCTGGCGGTTCTCAGGGGACCATATGGGATGCCGGGGATCGAACCCGAGTCGGCCGCGCAAGGCAAACGCCCTCCCCGCTGGACTATCGCTCCGGTCCGGCTTTATTATTTTTTAGTACCACAATTGGAGTGCCCAGACTGGAGTCTTGGCTCTGCCGCTCACTGCCACCCAAGCCGGCCCATTTCCTGACATCACCGACTTTGCACGGATGGTGTTGGAATCCAGGCCAGAAAATGCACACGTATTCCAAAAGTGTGTTTTAGAAACGTGTTTCATACAGCGCCTGGCATAATGCAAATGCCCAAATGTGCTGTAATCACACGGTTCTGCACCGGGACGGCGCTCCCCGTCCGGAGGTCCAAGTCACAGAACAAGGAGACTGTAAAAGTAAAAGCTGGAGCCAAAGAACACGCATTCTAAACATCCTCCTCCAGTCCTGGTAACACGAGGTCTCAGGCGTCGGCGTGCGCACTTTCCGCCAGGTCGCCCAAGTTACCACGGCGCCGAGTCCCCACCGGGGCCGCGAAGGTCCCCAGGCGGGACGGGGCCCTTGTCCCCCCCACGCGCGCGCCCAGTTCTTCCGGCCTCCGCAGGCCGGGCCCCTGCGCCACGCCCACCGCCGGCTCCACGTGAAGCCAATGCAGGGCCGCAGGCTTCGCCCGAGTTCCTGAATCCTCGCTCCTCGCCGCGGCGGGCACCGGAAGAGGAAGGGTGAAGGCTGTCGCGGGCGCTCGGGGCGGTCCTACGCAGCCTCCCCTCGGGTCGGCCTTCCACGGGCATTCTGAGCGTCCTGGGCGCTATGGAAACAGGCCACACCCCTGCGACTCCGGCCCGTGGGTAGGCAGTGCGCAGGCGCGCGCGCCCTTCCGCGCATGAGCAGTGTTGCCCCAAGTCCTCCAGCCACGGTCTCAGGCGCCAGCTCCGCGGCTGCCGCTGTCACTATGGCCCATTACAAAGTGAGGGCGCGGCGTGGCTTAGGGGCTTGCGGGTGGTAGCCAGGCGCCGAAGGCCGGCTCTGAGTGGGGGTGGGGTCGCGCGCGGAGGTTTATTTTTGTGGGGGCTAAGGTAGCGAGGCGAAGGCGGGTGGCCGGATTCCCGGCGCCTTCCTGCCCCGCACCGGGTTTCGACCACTGACCCGCCGTGTCTCCCCAGGCCGCAGACTCGAAGCGCGAGCAGTTCCGGAGGTATTTGGAGAAGTCAGGGTGCTGGACACGCTGACCAAGGGTGAGCACGGGCTCGGAGACGGTCTCTCGTGTCCTCTCCGTACCTCTCGGCGCTGTTTCCCCGACGGGGTCGTGGCAGGGGGACGAAAGGGTAACAGGTGGGACCCGTCTCGGGAATCCCTGAAAGGTGGGTGGGCCATAGGTCTGTGGGGACGCACGTACGCCCGGCTGCTGGTGGCCAGCAGTGTCAGGGGCCACGCTCTTCGTGCTGGACTCCTGGCGGGAGTGAAACTTGTAGCTGTTGCAAAGTCTAACTTCCGTTGCTGCGCCTGGAGCAGCCAGCAGCGGGCAGGTTTGCTAAAGACCCTGGATCCCAGCTCCACCGCGTCTCCAAAGCCCCTGCAGTAGTTTCCCAGAAACTAGGGAAGCTCCGAAAGTGGCCAATTGGAAAGGCGCTACGAAATAGCTAAGATACGTGGTTCATAATCAAATTGGATGGGGCTTTTAACCTCTTTTGGTAGTCTATATCAATTTCTACTTTGTATAGACCTTAAAGTGGAATTTCAGCTCTTAAGAGTTTAAAGGGACACAGAGTGGTCCTGTTATTTCCGTTGCTTTCGAGGGAAGCTTAGAGTTAACACTGTATCTCTTCCACAGGATTTAATATCTACATAGATGAATAAGGTGCTTCAAGTAGGAGGCTTCCAAGAGATTGTGATATATTTTGCTATTAGCTCAGCAGCAGTAATCCGAATGTTTTGATCACACGACTCACTGTCTGGGGCTTTCAAAGGTGTCAAACAAGAATTCTGAGGGAGGAAGATAGAGGCTAGTTAAGTGTCTGGGAAATAATTGGGCAGTTGCTCTTTGGCCAAAGCAAAGGTTAAGTGGGAATTGTGGAAAAACTCTGGGTCCTTGAAAAATCGAGTTTTCAGTTGTTGAGCACGACCTATTGACTTTAGGAAGGCTACCTATGTTGGGGAGGGTAGGGCATTTGCCTTTTATGTTGACCAGCGTTTGTTCCTGGGTATCCTGTATTGCCCCCTGAGCTCACCAGGAGTGATCCCCAAGTGCAGAGCTAGGAGTAATCCCCCTAATACAGCCGGGTCTGACCCAAAACAAGTCCGTAAGATCATTTATTGAAAAAGAACCCAACAACTTTTATGCACTTATTCTATTCTAGGATAGCAGGGTGGGGAGGGGTAAAAGTTTCTGCTCTACAAGTTTGTGCATTAATTGAGAGATACATAAGAGTATCAGCCAGAGGTAACTTATGAATAGAACATAGCCAGGTAAGTGGGAAAGCAATGGAGCTGTGGCTATGCCGTTTTATATAGGGTGTGGTGGAGGCCTCATCGGGGTTACATTTGCGTGGAGAGCAGAATAAACACTCAGTGCTGCCAAGAATTTCAGGAACTTTGGGCCGAGCGGCTACTTTTGCCTTACTCACATCTACTGGCTACTCACATCTACTGGTGACCAACTCCTCAATCCTCTTCCATTTCCAGTCTCAAAGGAGATGACCTTTGAGGTGTTTTATTTAAAATCTCATTATCATGGGGCTGGAGAAATAATATAGCGGGTAGGGTGCTTGCCTTGGCCAACACTGACTTGTTTTTGGTCCCTGACATCCCATCTGGTCCCCCAAGCACCACCAGGAGTGAGTGACCCCTGGATACAGAGCCAGAAGTAACCTCTGAGCATTGCCTGGTGTGTATACTCCACCGCATTGCTAGGCCCAGTACTGGGGAAGTTTAGAACTTTTAACCAGGGTTTTTCTTTCTTTCTTTTTTTTTTTTTTGTTCCTTTGGGCCACACCTGGTGATGCATAGGGTTATTCCTGGCCTCCACTCAGGAATCACTCCGAGGATCATATGGGTTGCCAGAGATGGAACCCAGGTTGGCCTTACGCAAGGTAAGCGCCTACCCTGCTCTATTCTCTCTCCAGATCCATCCAGTTAATTTCTGGTAATGAAAATATCTTTTATTTCAGCTTACTTTAGCCTATTTTCAAGAGGATATGAAATAGATTCTACTATATTCTTAGTGTCTTTTGGTTTTTTTGGGCCATACTTGGCTATGCTCAGGGCTTACCTCTGGCTCTGAGTTCAGGGATCACTTCCAGATGGTCTTGGGGGACCTAAGCTGGGCACCAGGGATTGAATTGTGGTTGGCTATATGCAAGGCAACACTCTACCTACTATACTATTGCTCTGGTCCCAGAGTGTTTTTAAAATGACAAGTTATTTGGAGGAAGACCTTTTAGTTATTTTTAGTGCTGTATCAACCTTGAAAGTCCTTACTAAAGCTAAAGCACTGAGTACATAGTTCTTCTTGCCTGATTAAAAGGAAATATGTTTCACCTATAGAAAAGTACAGGAAACGACATTTTACAGTATTATGTTTCTAGTTATCAACTTTCAAAGTACCAGTGACAGAAATTGAGGTGCTTCAAGAAAAGGGGGCTGAGAACAGTGAGGGTAAGAGGGCCACTCAATTATAACCTGAGGCGCCTACTGCTATTCCCGTGACCCCTACCCTATCTTCCCCGGAGGCAGTATTCCCCACTTCGGAAATGCTGTGCAGTAAAATTCCTGAAGAAGAGAGCTCCTACTGTCCATTCACCATTGTAGGGACAGGCCTAGCAGTGTGCTTAATGTAAATCAGCACTTAATATTGGATTAGGAATATAATTGCTGTCATTCACATTAAGATTTTAATTGTTGCTTCTTCTACCTTTTGATTTGCAGTGTTGGTAGCCTTATATGAAGAACCAGAGAAACCCTAATAGTGCTTTGGAGTATCCTTCTCATTTTTTTTTAAGTCAGAAAAAAAGGCCTTACTATTTTTGTGTTTCATTCTTTCACAAAGATAATAACCTTTGAGAAAAGTTTGATTGTTGAAAAAGTTACTTTCTTTTGACTTTTTTGAATGATGGTCTCCCAGTAAATCCTGGTGGTAGGGGTGGGGTGTTTCTGAGTGGTGAGATTGATTCTTAACTTTGAAAAAAGTTTTTAAAGCATCACTAGGAGCTGCTACCCCAGAAAATCCAGAAATAGAACTGCTTCGTCTAGAATTGGCAGAAACGAAAGAGAAATATGAAGCTATTGTAGAAGAAAATAAAAACTGAAAGCAAAGGTAAAAGTTTTTTAAAAGAATTCATGAAAATTTCACCTTAATGATTCTATGAGCAAAAACTAGCAAAAAGGGACAGTAGTGCAGGGAGATTGGTGACTCGTCAATCCTTAGGTTGGGGGCAGAACTGATGCCTACACAGAAACCCGGACTCGAACGGACTAGCAAGTTGGCCAGGAAGGTATTCTTGGGACTCTCTCTAGACACAGAGATGCTGCTTGTAAAGTAATGGTTCCAAGGTCTTGAAGTCCGGGCAGCTGATACTAAGTCCGTATAGGGCCATGGCTTTATGAGTGATACACTGTGAGTTGAGCAGTGCCAAGTATGTGCATAGTTTTATGTGGTAGCCCTGAGTTAAAATGTAGTTCTGTAAATTAGTTTGCGCTAATTTGGTCTAGTGCTGAAGTTTTTCCTTCAGCCCTTGTGAGTTTTCGTGAACTTGAAATTAATCAAGTCTAAGTAGCACATTGTGAATCACATGGTCTGTTTTACTTTACTGAAGGCATTTCGTGTTCTATCAGTAACTTGGTGATAAGTCAGACTGACTGTTTCCATAGGTGAGGGAATTAAAAATCGTGACGCGTGATATTAGCTTCTCAAGTTCAGAGCTGATTGGAAAGACTCAGTCTTAGCCTTGTGTTCTTGCAGGGATACATCAGTTCGCAGAAAAGAAAGTGCATTGTGCACATGAGGCCCTGGGTTTGCATCCTCTGTACCTCAGAAAGCAGCATTTTAGGGATTTCTGTAATGCGCAAGTCCAGTAATCTCTCTGGGACTTTAAAGTTAGGGTCATTACCTGCTAGATAAATAGCTCCCATAATTTCCCCCTACTTTTAGGAGAAAATCCAGTAAAGCCATGGCATTTTGGGGAAGATTAGTTTAGATCAAGTATCTGATTAGTACAGTCTTGCAGGAGAATTAAATTCTAGTTTCCCATTAAATTTAAAAAGTCTAAGTGGAAAGAGCTTTTATGGGTTTGACTGTATTGGATCGTGACTCGTGGATGGATTAAAAAGGATAGGGTATAAGCAAACTATTGATCTATTAATTAAAATGAGTCTTAGTAGGTAGCTTCATAACTTTTTTTTTTTACCCAATTTAGAATAAAAGTCACCTTAACTCCTCTGTCTTTGCCCCATAGCTTGCTCAGTATGAACCACCTCAGGAGGAGAAGCGTGCTGAATAGAATTCTTCTCAATTGAAAAGACACTGAAAAATGGTTTTGTATGACTTGAATAGTTTGTATAGTATATAATCTTTTCTGAACAGATGCTATATAACTCTTTTAATATGTTAAAAAATTCACCTATCACACTTTTAACTGTTCAAACACATATTTAGAATCACCAATAAAAACTCAATATTACTTTCTTTGGGTCTTAAAAGCAGAAGAATCCAAAGTGAATCCTGAAAAAAAAATCTAAACAGCCATTTAATTCATTCCCCTAAGACATTCTGTTTATCAGTATGATGAAGAATGATGGTTCTGGTTATATTTTAGCCGAGGAAGTTTAATATGGAGCGATTTCTTGGATTCTGTAGGATATAAGCACAGGTACAGTCATTCTCGGAAGGGAAGTGACCTGTGTTTCTACTCTGTAGGCAGCTGGACAGACGCGTGTGGCATAATTGTTTCTACAGGTGTTTCTACGATCCTCCTGCTCGTTTCTGTAACAGAACAAATCTCCTTTTTCCACCACTTGCCTTAGACAACTGTGGTGCCAGTGTGAACTCTGACACCACTCCTTCTATGCAATCATGCCCGACCTGTTAATGTCGCCTTGCTTTACTCTGTGTCAGTGGGTCTGAACTGCACATTGGTCTTTCTGTAGTTACTTTTCACTTTGCTATAATTGTAGTTATCCTGATTGTCATTTATATAATGTTAAACAGGATCATATTCTTCCCCTGCCTTAGTCGCGTAGCTGAGCACAGAACAGAGACAATATAAGACTCTGATTCATGCACAAGCTGGAAGAAGGGCATCGAGCCAGAAATCATGGGAAACTATAGTTTGTGGCTATAATAAAATATTGCTTCCCCCTCAGAGTATTTTTTCTAGCTTTGATTCATTTGGTCTTCATTATCCCTGTGAAGTAGGTAGGGCAAGTATAGGGAGATTGGGTGCTGAACTTCTAGGCCAAAGACTGATATTAATACAATTTTTCCCTTACTAACTGTAAAACCTTGGGCACAC
The DNA here is from genome assembly GCA_021461705.1 of Cryptotis parvus. Classification (NCBI taxonomy): domain Eukaryota; kingdom Metazoa; phylum Chordata; class Mammalia; order Eulipotyphla; family Soricidae; genus Cryptotis; species Cryptotis parvus. The sequence continues at coordinate 7,278 of JAJIBD010037132.1, forward strand.
CAGTCAGCTGCTCTGAGACCGCTTCCCATCTGTTAAATGAGAAGGTACTATCTGTGCTGCCTACCCTACAGGGTTGTTGTGAGGTCACATGAGAATGTATACGAAAGATTTGTAAATGGTAAAGCACTATATTCTTGATTGTTAGTCTTTTCTTTTTTGAAGCTCTATAGTCAGTTGTCTAGTTTTACTGATAATTTATTTTCTGTATTGACATTAAGTAGTTTCTTTTGTGGGAAATTTCTTGATCAAAACACACATGGGAAATGATCCAATTTAATAGGCAAAAACCTTAGCACCAGCAGGACATTTGGACCAAGTAAATTTCAAGGATGTTCAGTCATGTTGGCAAGAGTGTGGAGTGGTCTGTATCTCCTAGTCCCAAGTTTGGTTTTGGAAGATAATATTGGAAGAACATTCATTTGAATTAGTCTTTTACCAGTGAAAGTGCTCTTCCTGCCTGACAGCTGTGAGCTGAGTGTCAAAGGATGAGCACCAGGAGGTCAGCTGTAAGACAGTATTCTGCTATTACACACAGTGTGGTATAGGACTGCTAAAAACCAAAACAATAAGACGCGGCCCCTATGGGAATCTTCAAAGGGAAGGGAGACCTGTCTCTATGCAGTTACTATGACAGTCCTTTGTGGACATAGACAAGTAGAAATTTTTCAGGAAGCCAACCCTCAAATGTCCTCCCTGCCTCTATGGAACTAGTGTGTCAGGTGACTGTCCCTTGAACCAGCCTTCTAGACATAACGATAACGGGGTTGTGTAATTACACTTTGGTGCAACTTAATAGTCAGTGCTGTGTAATAATCCAGGTCAGCCTGGCCTCAAGGTCCTTTCCAACATTTCTATCAAGGATTTGGATAGAGGAAGATGCTCAGTGGAATAGGAAAAGGATCCCATCCATTCCCCCTTGCTACGCTTCAGCTGTCTTATCCGGGAAATGCTGGTTTTTTAAAAATCTTAAACAACAAGGTGGTTGTGAGGGTCAAATCAAATATTATGGATATAAAAGCACCTTGTACATTGTAAAGGACTACTTACGGGCCAGGTGGCAGTAATACCAAATCTGTTACTACACAAGGTTGAAATCGGTTGGTTATTGAAACGCTTAGAATGATTAATTTTTGAGTATCTGAATTATTGGGGCCTAAGCTAAAAAAGCTGAAATATCAAGTCTTATAGTACTTAGGTTAGATAATAAGTTAAGGGGTCAGAGAGAGAAGTCAACGGCTGGAGCACATGCTGCTAAGCACGTGGAAGCCTGATTCAATCCTTAGCACTGCATGTTCGCCCCGCACCACCAAGCACCATTAGATGTACAAAAACATCAAAAAAAGGAAAAATGCTGTTACAGTGTTGAGGAAGTAGCATTGTTGACAAAATACTAGTTCCACTGATTTATTGAAGTGAACTATTTATACTTTGGGTATTTAAAAGTAGTATATGCGGGAGCTCGCTCACCGGGCCTCAGCTGACCATGGGAACCCCGAGGAGGGCAGATGGGCTTTGGGAGGGCCCGTCGCCTCTGGGGGTCCCAGAAGCAGCCGGATGAGACTCGTCCATCACACTAGCCACCATTTTCGTTGTCCGGACGCTGGGAAACTGCCCCACGACCAGAGGAACAGACCAAAACCAGTTCGAGCCCAGGTTGCGCGGCCGCTTGCGGCCGCAGGGCCACCAGGGTGGTGAAACAGTGATGTCTTTTGGTGCACTGCATTCCACGAAGAGCAGGAAAGTTTGTTGGGAGGGGAGATATAGAGAAGAAGGAAATGACATATAGAGCCCGCCAGGTGGTTGGGGTGCGGGAGGGGGAGGGAGACGGGACATTGGTGATGGGAGATGGGTTTGGGTGGAGGGTGCGTGTTGGAACCCTGTGGAACCAAGACTACATGAGCATCTTTCAATTAAAAAAAAAAAGGGGAAAACGTAGTATATTCCGGGAATAATTTAAAGAAATATTGGCCAGATGCTAAACAGTTACCCTTAAGGCCATACTGTGAATATCGTGTTGAGATGCCAGACGTCTGAAGTAGACCAATGGGGAAAAGAGCATTTAGTGGCGCATGGACACTTGCCCTTGTAGTGATCATCAAAGTTTTGCCACAGTGACAAGAAAGGGCCTGCTCTTTGAAGTTCTTTCAGTTTTCCATAGGCACCAACTACACAAGTACAAGCTGCTTATCTGAAAGGATGTAGAATAGATCATCTCAAAATTAGAGGTTGAACTAGTGACATTTTTTTTTTAAGTTTTTGGGCCATATCCAGCCATGCGTAAGGGTTACTCCTGACTCTGCTTAGGAATCAATTCTGGCAGGAATCAATCCTGGCAGTGTCCCTGGGCCATGGTGGGCTCAGTGCAAGGGAAAAGCCCATATCCACTGTAACTGTCTGGCCCCTGAACTAGACGGCTTTTAAGGACCTAACATATCTCTGACTTCCAGAACCAGACACGCATGCAAAGAATTTCAGAATCCAGACTTGGTATCCTTGAGAACCACCGTCACCGCCCAGTTTTAAGAGGAAGATCCTCTGGCCGAATTTCCAATTTTAGAGTTCACGAGTGAACACCCCAGCTTCCTCATGATAAACATCTGGTTTAGTTTCATCTTTCCTTTGGTCACCCACAAGACCGTATAGATGTAATGTCGCAAGGGGGAAGGATGAATCTGGAGTTACTGGAGAACTGCTGTGTGGGCAGAGGGGAGTTGGGGCCCTCTCCGAGTTCCAAGTATTCCCTGGCATGTATTTGCTATCCTATAGGCCTGGCTACTAGCTAGAGCAATCTCAAACTCACCCATGGCGGCTTCAGTTGAGGTTTTACCTTTAATCCCGCTGGGTCTCCAAAACCTTTGTCCATCCCAGCGGTGACCACCTATTTAGGCTTGCCCAGACGCCAGCTCATGAAAGACTTCCAAATCCTCCCAACCCGGGCACTTTTATTTGGGGGTAAATATCCGGTGGTACTGGCGGGCACCCAGCGGCACTCCAGATGGGGTAGATGCGGTGCGGGCATCTAACCGGAGCCCTGCTCCAGCCCTTGACCGTATTTCCCCGGCTCTTATCTGTATCTCGGACCTTCCACTTTAAGATCTCAATGCCGAGGGTACTTACGCAGAAATCCGTCACTATTAATCTTCCAGCAACTTGATGGCAGGCAGAGTCCGAGACGATTCCAGTGTTGTGCTCCCACGATATCGCGAGCATCGATAATTTATTGGTTGGGCGAGTACAAACACAGGAGGACAATCCGTTCCTCCCCCCCAAAATGTCCAGAGAGCATCTCTCACCACCGTGGCCCCCGAGCTCCAACGAAGGCAGGAGAGACAGTGAGGAACACAACCAGAGGTTGAAACACCACCCTTGGGCGCGCCGGGGGAGGAGGGCAGAGGGCTCGGCCCGGCCCGGCCAGTCTCCTCGTGACTCCTCCTCCCCCCGCTTCCACCGCTCGGAGTCAGGTGATTCCGGGCACGTGACGGGCACCACCTACCCTGCTGCTCCGGGAGTGGCAGCTCGAGCGGCCAATGAGAGCTTTTGTTTCGGCGCGAAGCCACGGGAGCCGGGCTCCCTCGAGGCGGGCCTCACGGGTGGTGGCGGCTGCCGGGGGCGGCGGCGGCGGAGTGGGGAGGCGGCGGCCTGGCTCGGCCTGGCCTGGCCTGTCAGGGCGCGGGCGGCAGCGGCGGCTCCGGCACCATGTCCCTGCAGTACGGGGCGGAAGAGACGCCCCTGGCCGGCAGTTACGGCGCGGCGGACTCGTTCCCCAAGGACTTCGGCTACGGCGTGGAAGAGGAGGAAGAGGAGGCGGCTGGCGGCGGGCGGCGGGGTCGGGGCGGGGGCCGGCGGTGGCTGTGGCCCAGGCGGCGCTGACAGCTCCAAGCCCAGGATTCTGCTCATGGGGCTCCGGCGCAGCGGCAAGTCCTCCATCCAGAAGGTGGGGGTCGCGCCGGGCGCCCGCGTCCGCGCTGTCCTTCGCCGCGCGTGGGCCCAGCGAGGGTCGCGGCCCTGGGCAGACCCCCGCGGAGGGCGGCGGTCGGGGGCGGCGGCGCTGCCCGGCCGCGCGGTCTCGTCCCCTCCGGGCAGCGGAGCCCGTGGTGCGGCCCGCGCGGGGACCCCGACCTCGGTCGCGGCCGACGCCCAAGTCAGCTGAGGCCGAGTCGGTCCCGCCCGGCCACGCGGGCGGTGGGGAGCAGGTGCCCCCCGGCCCGGCTCGGACCCTCCGCCTCGAGGACCCAGACCCGGGCCCGCCTAGGAAACAGGCGTCCCGTCCGCCCCCAACTCCAGAACTCGGTCCACCTCGCCTGGCCCCCGTGTCGGGGAGGGGGCTGTCGCCCCCAGGTGAGCCCCGGGGCGCAGCGTCTGCAAAGGGCTGTGACTAAGCCCCTGGCCGCGTCCCCTGCCAGGGAACGTATTGGAGACTGGTGCTTTGCAGCCCAGTGAGCGCGTTTAGGGGGACTTGAACCCCTGGAGGCGTGTGGCCACGGAACTCCAGCACCTGGACTGCCTTGGCGGACAGTCCAGAGAGAGGCGAGGTGGACGCGGCCCATCAGCCGTTCCCCTTAAGCACCGAATGAGCCGGGACGAAACTGCCTAATAACTGCTTTCCACCCAGTTGCAAAGGTCTCTCCGGAGTCCCTTCTATTTGGGCAGACCTGGAACTTGGTGAAAAGCAGCTGGTTTTATTGTATAACTTCTCGTATTTTGCTTTTCAACTCTGTGTGGTAGGTTTTTAGCAAATGGATTTGTCATCTTTGCTCTTCTTACTGCGTATCCCGTGGGAATAACCCGGTTTTCTCTCCCAGAAAGTGACAGGGGCAACTCTTTTTTATATTAGGGCTGCGTGGATTGTGATTCTTTATACCTTTTCTTGTCATGGCTGTTTTTGCCCCCTCACAGCCGCCCCTGTCCCCCTCTCCTCTCCCCTTTGCCATCTTTGTTTGGTATAATTGCTTTCTTTCTATTTCTTGCACACAAGTGCAGATTTAGTGAAGCTCAGGCAGCACCCAGGTACTTGCATTTCTGATTATTCAGATCCTGAAGTAGGCATTCCTGTTTCTCAGCGAACAAAGCTTCTTAAATCAGCTGTTAGCTTTCATATTCTTAAGGCAGATTTTGCAGAATTGATGCAATAAATAAAATACACAAAAAGGTCAGTGGCGATAAGAGACAGTGCACTTTTAGTTCTGCACGTGATGCCAGAAAATAGCAGAAAAGTTTCAGCTCCAAAAGCCTTAGAGGAAAGTAACCTGTTGTCTTTTCTGATAGGAGATAAAATATTTAGTGTTCATTTCTTTTTAAACTTCATGCTTTGGGAGCAGATTCCTTGAATTATACTAGGGTGTAAAGTTGAATGTTATTTTTGTTTGTTTTGGCTTTTGAGTGACACCTGGTTGTGTTCAGGGATCCCTCCTGGCAGGGCTTGGGGGACCATACCTAGTGCTTGGGATCAACCCAGGAGTGGGTGCAGGAATTCTTTCCCTGATGAACTGTCTCTCTGGCCGTGCAATTTGAACTGTAAATACTGAAGTTGAAGAGTCATAAAATTGTTTTCTTTGTCTTAACAGGTGGTGTTTCATAAAATGTCACCCAACGAGACCCTATTTTTTGGAAAGTACCAACAAGATTTATAAAGATGACATTTCCAATAGCTCCTTTGTGAATTTTCAAATCTGGGATTTCCCTGGGCAGATGGACTTTTTTTGACCCGACTTTTGACTATGAGATGATCTTCAGAGGGACTGGAGCATTGATATATGTCATCGATGCGCAGGTAGTCAGAAACAATGTTTCTTCTCTGATGGTGGAGGATGTAGAAAAGGGAACATATTTATCGTCTTTGTTGTGTTTCTTACAGCTTATTTCTTTGCTGGTTGGTTGCAGACAGTAAAGGCAGCTCCACGCAAACACAGAGTGTAGGAAGATTAGGACATGCTGTTTTTCTTTCTTGAGCTCTAGTTAGTGAGCAGCTTTCTAGTTTTATAGCTTAAGAGTAAATGTTGCTGTACTTGATACAATTTTCCAGTAGTCACTCACTGAAAAGGTCTCATCAGTTCCCATAATATGAGGAGGAATATGAGAACTTAATCTATAAATATTACGGTAAATTGTTTCTTTAATTGTTCAAATTGAGTGTAGCCCAATATTAAATGAGGGCCTAATATAGTAGGTACTCAGGTAAATGGGACCTGCCCCTATCTTTGCGAAACTCTACTTTTTATGCTTGAAAATTATTAAGGAATGATTTCTGAGTGATAGTTTTGTAATGGAATTTTCACACACACCATCTAATTTAATTTAATCTTCATAATATTGTGTGATATTTTCTGCAGTACTAATTTTGCATATGAATAGACTGACATAGAATTTAAGCAGGTTGTTGGCACTGGAATGATTTAAAAGAATTCTGTTGGGCCGGAGTGATGGCCCGGCAGGGTAGGGCGTTGCCTTGCACGCGGCCGGCCTATGCCGGCCTGGGTTCGATCCCGGCATCCCATGTGGTCCCCGAGCACCGCCAGGACTAATTCCTGAGCAAAAGAGCCAGGAGTAACCCCTGTGCATTGCTGGGTGTGACCCAAAAAAGAAAAAAAAAAAGAATTCTGTTAAGGACAGTGAAGTAGTTCCATGGATAAGCATTTACCCTGCATGTATGAGGCTCTGGGTTTGATCCCTGATATAGGGAAAAAGCCCAAAGGCACTCTGTTTGTTTCTGTATTTCTTTATATAGTTAGTATTAACAATTATAAGCTTTAACTTGGGAATTGCATTTATTCATGAGATCTGTTTGGAGTGGTATAAATTAATGTTCTTGAAAGTTTGAATATTTGTGAAGTTACAATAATGCCGTGCCTGACAGTACTTGGTGACTCTTCCAAACTATTTTCAGAGATCGCTCCTGGGGATGCAGGGGGAGCATGTAGTACTGGGGGGTCAAACCCAGACCTCTTGATTTGCAAAAAGCATTTGATCAGTCCATTGAGCTATTCCTGTGGTCCAAGAGAACTTTTCTGGTTGGGGGATGGGAGCTGACTTACGTGGGATTTCTTTTGAAACAGTGGTTTTGTCTTGACTTACAGGATGACTATATGGAAGCCTTAACAAGACTGCACATTACTGTTTCGAAAGCCTACAAAGTTAACCCGACATGAATTTTGAGGTTTTTATTCACAAAGTTGATGGTCTGTCTGATGATCACAAAATAGAAACACAAGAGAGACATTCATCAAAGGGCCAATGACGACCTTGCAGATGCCGGGCTAGAAAAACTCCACCTTAGGTAACGTGTGTTTGCTATGGATATGTGAACCCTGCAAAGCAGAGGCGTGTTCTTGTCTCTTAGGATATGGGGTAGCTTCTGTTACTGCTTTGCCCCTTACCACACCCAGAAGGCTCTAGGCCTGCTTGTGCCCCACTCGAGCAGTTGGGAGCCTGTTATGGAGAAGTTACTTTCTCCTTTCCCCATTTTCTTGGAGTTGGGGTGGTGTGAAGTTTTTCTGTTGGCCCTTTTGACAAATTCTTCCAGTGCTGTGGAAGAATTTAATGTGCTGTGGGACTCCCTTCTCTCTCTTGATGGTTTTTCCCCTTTGCCTCAACTCAAGAAATCTCTGCCACATTTGGGACAGAGGCAAATCTGCCCTTTTTAGATTTCAAGTCTTGACTGCATCTTTCTCAGTGAGAAAAGTACCAGGGTACAGGGTCAGGTCTAGAGTCTATTATATTTTGTGTATATTTTTAAAAACTTAATGCTTCTAATCTTAAAATTTGAATTTTTTTGTTTGTTTTTTCGGGTCACACCCACTGATGCTCAGGGCTACTCCTGGCTCATTGCTCAGGTGACCATATGATGCCAGGAATTGAACCTGGGGCTTCCCAGCCCATTGAGCTCTCTCTCCAGCCCCTAAATTTTGAACCTTAATCTTAAGTCTTATAGATGTGTTTATACTATAAACTACTTAGGGTCTCTGTTAAGTTTTTGTTGTTCTTTGGGCCATACTGACAGTGCTTGGTGTCACTTGGGGTGTTCACATAACCTTGAAATTCTAGGGCTCAGACTGGGAGCTCCAGCATGCAAAGCATGTGCTCAGGCGCCTTGAGCCATGCCTGGCCCCCGTGTTGTCATATATTTAAAGAGCCGCCCATTCATAACTAAATGTGGTTAAGAAATTAGGATTAAGTGGACGCCTTTAAGACAAGATCAGTGATTTGTGTACTCGCATTCTAAAAGTATATGAAGAATGTTTCCTACGTCTGAAGTTTCGTATGTGTGTGTGGTATAGGTAGAAATGAGTAATAGGGAGTTCCCAAGAAAGTGTTCTCTTGAAAAAGCAGCTTAAAGGGAAGCAGAGAGAACAGGCGTAGCTATTTCCCTTATCCCTGTTCTCATTCAATGACTTCCTTTTAGGTTCACGCCTACCCCATCTCTAAAGTTCTCTGAGACCTCAGGTTCCGAGATCTTTCGTTATTCTAAGAAATTACATTTTTTGGGAAGTTTTTATTTGTTCCATATTTTTTTTACTGAATCACAGTGAGATACACAATTGAAAATTGTTCATGACTGGGTTTTAGTCATATAATGTTCCAACACCTACATGTCCCACCACCAGTGTCCCCAGTATTCCTCCTGTCTCTTCTATCCCCCAGCCCTCAAATCCTCTATGGCAGGTATATTCTCTCTCTCTCTCTCTCTCTCTCTCTCTCTCTCTCTCTCTCTCTCTCTCTCTCTCTCTCCCCCCTCTCCCTTCCTTCCTCCCCCACCCTATGGGCATTATGGTTTGCAATAAAGATATTGAAAGATTATTATGTATATCCCATTACCTTGATGTTCCTGGAGCAAGCAGATGCCCTTGGGCTGTACTAGCATGAGACAGGACATATGGAGATGTTACTGGGGCCCGCCGAGCAAATCGATGATGAACGGAAGACAGTGATACAGTGATACAGTGATCCTGTTACCTACTTTCAAAACTCAGTCCTTGTCCAGAGTGATCATTTCTTTCTTTTAAATTTATTATACCACCGTGAGATACACAAGTTATAAAGCTGTTCATGATTGGGTTTCAGTCATACAGTGTTCCAACACCAGTGACCCCAGATTCCTTTCTCTCTCTCCTTCAGCCTGCCTCTGCAGGTACTTTTCTTCTTCTTCTTTCTTCTTCTTCTCTCCTTCTTCTTCTCTCTCTCTCTCTCTCTCTCTCTCTCTCTCTCTCTCTCTCTCTCTCTCTCTCTCTCTCTCTCTCTTTCTCTCCCTCCCCTCCCCCCCTTTTTCTGTCTCTTCCTCTCACACATTGTGGCTTGCAGTACCATACATTTAGGGGTTATCATATATATCCCGTCCATGCTCAGATCTAGTCTGGCATTACTTCCAACAATTATTAGCACACTGGTCCCTTTTCTGACTTACCTAATCTCTGGCCCCCACACCCTTGTGGTAGATTCCAACCATTGACAAATCCTCCTGGTCCCTGTTTTGCCTGGTCTTGGATATTAGTCTCATACTATTTATTTTTTAAATTTATGTCCTGTAAATGAGTGCAGTCATTCTATACCTGTCCTTTCATTTCTAATAATTATTGTCATACTGGTCCTTTCTCTATCTTAATTGCCCTTTAGTCCCCACAACACTTGTGACAAGCTTCAACCATTGAACAGTCTTTCTGGTCCCTGTTTTTCCTGGCCTTAAATGTTAATTTCATACTTTTTTTAATATATCCTACAAATGAGCACAGTCATTTTGTCTGGTCCCTCTCCGTGGGACTCATTTCATTCAGCATGATGCCCCCTTCATGTCTGTCCACTTATGAGCAAATTTCATGACTTTGTTTTTCCTTGCGTACTATGTAATATTCCATAGATATGTAGATGTACCATATTTCTTTATCCTGTCGCTTGTTCTCCAGCACTCCAGATATTTCCAGATTCTGGCTATTGTGAATAGTGCTCCAATGAAGTAGAAATGCAAATGGTGTTTCTGCTGTGTGTTTGTGGGCCCC
>JAJIBD010037137.1:0-12033 GCA_021461705.1 Cryptotis parvus
GAATCAGAGAGATAGTACAGCAGGTAAGGCATTTGCTTAACACATGTGGATGACCTAAATTCCATGCCCAGAACTCCATATGGTACCCTTAAGCCTGCCAGAAGGTGTGTCTTCTGAGGCGGGGCCGAGTAAACCCTGAGCACCACTCAGATGTGACTTTCCCTTTACCAAAAAAGAATAACTGCTGAGGAAAGTTCTAAAAAGGAAATAAATTCTGAGATCGCCTCTTCTTATTAACAACAACAATATTATTAGTTAATAGTTTAGTTCTTCAGAGATGTTTCATTTCAGAACTTTTGCTAAGTAACATTAAAAAGCAGTGTTCTAATAAAGAAAATATCACTCAAAAGTATACATGTTTTACGGAACCTAATTTAGGGGTGCCAACTTTGCAGGACATCAGTTATTTGGTCAACCATTATTATAAATGCTTCTTAAAATTTTTAGTGATGAGATTTTAAATGAAATAATAGATTAATCTCAATGTTGATGGGACTCATACAAACAGTTGAAGGGACTATATCTAAAAAACAGAATTGTAAAGGAATTTGTCTTTGAGTTCAAGCTCTTTCACAAGATTTTTACAATTTTTCCTTAAACAACCCCTCCCGCCTAGTAGCCACTTTCCATCAGATGCCATGCCAGGACTGGCCAATTATTTAATAAGTTATAGGAGAAAATTTCTTAGTATACTGGAGAGACTGGCACTAGTGTTAATATATTGAGCCTGGCACTTTTGGTGCCAATTTGTGTTCAACTACATTCAAGTGTGAGCAAACTGGTGGCAAGGCGACTGTACCAAGGTAAAAAAAAAAAAATCACTATTTACATATAGATACATTTTGTATTGGTTATGTGAGAACCCTGACTAATACACAGCTTTCAAAAAGTGAAATAATTTTGTAGACTCCTCTCATTTAAATGAACAATATAAATACCCTCATGTTAGATCCAAAATCACTTCTGAATCCATTATTAATAAAGTAGGAGTCTCATGTTACACTAATTTCTAAATAGCCACTAACTAAATCTAATGTTAAAAATATGATGTTTTAAAGTTATAGACAGAAACAAAATTCCTCATATGGCGAGGTCTGATGATAAGAAAGGGGCAGGATTGTCAGGTCCTGACCATGAGCCCCCAAAACAATGAGGGAGACCTAGATCTTGCTGGACTCCTTCATCCCTGCAAAAAGGGAGAGGGAAGGATTCCCCTCGGAGAAGCTTCTTCCTTTGTTCTGCTGGGGAAGAAAAAGAAAGAAAAGCGACATCAGGGCCGGAGTTACCCCCAGCGGGGTAGGGCATTTGCCTTGTACGCCGCCGCCCACCAGCCCGGGTCTCCTCGACCCCGCATCCCATATGGTCCCCCCGAGCACCACCAGGAACTAATTACTGATGCAGAGCCAGGGAGTAAACCCTAGAGCATTGCCGGGTGTGACCCCCTAAAAAAAGCAAGTAAGACATCAATACGCAGAAGTGGGAGGGGTTCTGGAGAGCAGTTCCCATTTACTGACATACTTAGGCCCTTTTATACAAAATTTTCTGGGTAGAGGGATACAAAAGCACAAAGAGAATCTTGAGCCATTTCAACAAAGCATTCAGAGGCCAGGCATACATCCTGTCCTGCAAACACAGGTCACTTTTCTTTGTGGGATGTAAACATTTGGGCTTTCTGAAGTTTTATACCCTGAAAACAGAGACCACTTCTGGGTCCCACTCTTAGGACCTTACAGTAGTAAAGAGCCAGGCCCTCAAATTAGCCTTTAGTACCCAACAGCAGATGGTAAAGAAAGTCATCTGAAGGGATTTTTGAAAAATGGTTTCAAGTCCCCCATTTCAAACCCTGCAGGGAGTTGAGCCTTATCCTCCAGAGAGAAGACTCTCCAATCAACCACTAGACCATTTGATCACTTGACATCAACGTTATTCATTAATTTGCTTGAGCAGGCACCAGTAACCTTTCAATTTGACCTTATCACCTGCCAGTGAGCCCCAATAGCATCTGCTTGCTTCAGGAATAAGGAAGAGCTTAAACCTATCGTTCAGGGCCCTGGATGAAGAATTCTGACCAATTGTAGGTGGGCAGCTGTTGCAGGAATCCCCTGTAAGGGCTGCTGCATCTGCTCTAATTGCTGCCTGCAAATCACTTATAGGTAAGGGGGTAGTCTAAAATGTGGCAGTTTATCGACCATGTATTCTGTACTAGCTGGTATAAATATTCTCCCATGCTACCACAATCATGGGTAGGACTAGGGTAGATCTTACCAGCATATTTGCGCTATAACCCCACGTAGGATCCCTAATGATTAGACCAGAGAGAAATGCTGTTTGCCTCACAGACAAAAGCTGAAGCGCCCTGATATACTCAAAGGCAACTAAAATACAAAACTACCGCTGAAGTAGAAGAGACTTGTGAAGGTTTGAGCAGCTACTTAAATGGCATTAGTATCAGTCTCTTTGGTACAAAGAGACATGCCATCTCTGAAACCCCCTTCTCTACCTTAGAAAGGTTTTTCCAGGCAGATCTTGGCTCAATACATTAAAGCATATAAAAAGACATTTGGGTGAGGTGCTGGGGGAGAAATTACCTTAAGGGCATTTGATGCTCCCGCCAGGGAAAGGTACATTTGGCTTGTACTCCCCAACTCTGCTAGACTTCTAGTTAGCTCTGGCTCACTTGTAAACAACCAGATCGACTCTTAAAGTTGATACATGTGATAGAACTGTATTCCTGTTTTTTCGTCTCTGGATAGCCCACCACATTCTAGGCTGGGCTCAGAGTTTGGGGCGATTCTCGAGCTATAAAAAATAAGCTTGCAAGAAGAAAGAAGCTCTCTCCCCCCACACCCTTTGCCATTTTGGCTTCCCCAGTGTTTTACTTCTCCGTCCTCTCCATTCTCTGTTGGGCCTCAACTTGCGGGTGGTGGCCACCATCTTGGCTACACCTGGCTGGGGCCTAGCTGGGAACCCAGAGTCCCTGAGGTTTTCCCTGCTCTTGGATTGTATATTGGAACCTGTGATAGTAAGCCCTTTTAAAACTGCATCGGATTCCTGTGCTTCATCCATTCCCGCCGGTTTCCAGGTAGAAGGGAACTTCGCTTCCCGGCAATGTCGGGGACCCTTAGCTGGCACTCCCCTTAGCCCGGCGGCCTTGTGATCTTTTGATGTCCCATGGGATAAGTTGATGGAACAGTTCTAAAGTCCAGCGGTCACTCTCCAAATTGCATTGCCCATATGATTTTCGATGCCTTGGCAAACAAGACTAGCGTCCTGACTCTGGAACAGTGATGGAGGTAGAACTCAGGATTCCTTCTCTCACTTGAGTGAGGTGTGGTATTCCAAGCGAAGCTCTTTCAATTCCTCTTTGGGAGACCGAATAGCATTCTATCATGCTTTTGTAGAGCCCCCAGGTCTCTGAGGCGTATGTTAATTGCAGGGAGAATGGTGGAGTGAAGAGATGTGCCCAGAGCCGGGAGTTTCTTTTCCTTTTAGCTATTTCTTTAATGCTCTTGAAGGCATTCCATGCCACTCTCTTCCTCATGCACAGCTCAGGTTTTAGGTTGTTTATCATGTTGACTTCTCGACCTAGGTACACATAACTGCTGCATTTAGAGACGTTTGTTCCATTGAGAGTGAATGGGCCTCTGGAACAGTTCGTTTTCATGAACATTGTTTTGTTGAGATTCAGCTGTAGACCTATCTTTACACTTTCTTGGACAAAGTCAGCCAGCATTTGTGCCGCTTGGCTAATGTTTGGTGTTCTTAGAACAATGTCAGCGCGAAGTGGAGGTGGTGTAGTTGCTGGCCAACCATCTTCACTCCCAATCCTTACCATTCTAATTGTCACATGACGTTCTCCAAGGGTGGTTCTAAAGAGTTTTGGTGAAATGGTATCACCCTGCCAAACCCTCTTTTGACATCAATGATCACTTCCTTGTAGAATGGTGAGATCCTGGTGGTGTATTAAGGAATACAGTTCACAAAGGATCTTGGTGTATTGGGTCTGAACGATCACTGCCGGCAGTTTCTATCTTAATTTGTCTATGCACGAACATCCACATACAAGGAAGAAGAAATTGAGAAATTCTACATGGAATGGAGGAGTTCTATAAAGAAGATCACACCTTCTACAAGATCATAGTCAGTGCTTTTAATGCCAAGATAGGACCGAGAAGATCAGCTGAAGAACTCCACATCGAGACCCAGGGCCTAGGAATGGAACAAACAGGGTGACAGACTATCTGAGTTCATCAGGTTCATAAGACCATTCATAGGAACTCTCAGTTACAGAAGGCTGAATCAAAATGTTGCGGCATAGGAATCTCCTGGTGTAGAGTTCCACAATGAAATTGACCACATCATATTCAATCAATGGTTTTGCCTGACCGATGTTGCTGTAGTCCTAATATTCCAAACAGAATTGGACCACCAACTCCTTCTAGCAAAATTCTACTTCATACATTGGGGAGAAAAGTTTGCAAAGTTTAAAAGAAAACTCCCAGTATAACCATCAACTGGGAATACTTTGGCACCATTACGGCAACATGGGAAGATGCCATCATTGAAAACATCGATAAAGAATACAACTGACTGGTTCGGCACCTCCATGAATGTGTGAAGAACACCAAGAGAGAGAAAGACACAAAAGTACACCAGTCTTCAAAAACTCTCGGGCTCATTCACCAATGTGACCAGGCGCGAGCCTCAGGCAACCAAATGCTAACATCCAAGCTCGCAAAGCAGTGCAGAGAAGCGATAAAGGAACCTCAAAGAGCAGAAATACTGGCCAATGCAGCAGAAGCTAGGAAAAGCATTTGCAATACCTGTCCTTTGCCAACTATAAGACCTAGATGACTGCCCTCCAATGTCCTGATGGATCAATCACATCTTCCAGAAAGGCAATGGAGAAGATTATCCATGACTTCTACTTGAATCTCTTTGATAGTCATGTCCACCTGCCCACGTACCAAATTCCTAAGGATGGATATGTCATTCCTAATGTCCTACCTTCTGAAAACAGACATGCCATTTTGTTTGTAAAGAAGCGAACAGCACTATCCAAGACAAGTCATACCCAACACCTGTAAGAATCTGCCATCAGTACTCATCAATACACTGGCTCAGCTCTTCACATGCTACATGTTTGAATGCAAGGTGCCCTTCCGATGGAAAACTATCAGGACAGTTCTACTGTTCAAGGGAGACATTCACGACATTGGTAACTATCGCCCCATCTGTCTGTTGTCTGTCATCTACAAGCTGTTACCTCAAGTCATCCTGAACAAGATTGGCAGAACATTAGATGAAGGATAACCATGAGAGCAAGCTGGCTTCCAAAAAAGGACTCAGCACAATTAACCATATCCACACGGTAACCAAACTCTTTGAGGTTTGTAGGGAGTTCAGATGCCACTCTGTCTCCTATCAATCAAGTAAAAAAAAGATGCACAAAAGGGAAGTAATATCAAACAAGTAATAGTATGGGTCCTCTTGATAAATGTATATCTCTTAGCAATTTCCTATTGGGAAATGAGATTGAAATACCTAAGAAATAGGATTATTACTAATAGAGTAATTGATTATTAATAATTAATTATTAATTAATATTAATAAACACATTTTGTGTTTGAAATGTAGCAATTTAAAAAATTGCTGATGACCACATCAAGAGTGACTACAATTCTTGCAACCCACAATGGGTAGGAGAAGGAAGAGAGAGAGAGGGAGAGAGAGAGGAGATAAAGAACCTGTTATTTAGGTAGGAAGCGGGAGGGAGGGAATTGGGGACATGGGTGGTGGGTGATGGGCACTGGTGGAGGGCGGTGCTGGAACACTGTGTGACCAAAACCTCCAAAGGTGAACAACGTTGTAATTGTATATCCCACGGTGGTATAATAAAATGTTAAAAAGGGGAAAAAAAGAGTGACTACAATTCTTAATAAGTTGTTTTCTGTAGAAAGCACTTGTAATTCTATTATGATGGTGATTATTATATGGCCCTGGCCCTTTTATTGTTGTTGTTGTCACTGTCATTTGCATTTTATTACTAAACATTAGAGATCTGAAATGATGCTTATAGAATATCATGTGGAAAATGTTCGATGACTTTGCATGTAATTATCTAACATTAATGAGCCTCCCTTTTTTAACATTTTTATTATAACCCCATAATTTACCAAGTTGTTCATAATACAGTTACTTCAGGCATTAAATATTCCAATCCCACCATCAGTGTGCCCTTCCCTCCACCAACGTCGCCACTTTCCAATCCACCACCCCAGTCTGCCTCCTTTAAGGCACTATCAAATTAACTTCTTATTATTTGTTACCAACACAAAGGCAAATGGAATGATCAAATCTTAGATCAATAAGAGTCAATTTGTTATCATTGTTATATTTCACAATGATGTTACTGAAATCACTGTCTGAGTATCTACTGTGCTGCATGGTGCTAGTTGAACCTTCTAGTTAGTTGTTTAGACTCATTGAACTTGGTGGTCTACCAGTGCAACCTTCCAATCAGTATTATGAAAATATGTTATATGCCGCCACATACACCATACCCAAGTGAAATATATGGACATGAGCTATATATCTGGGACAAATTTGGTGGACAGGCAATTTGATGAGGCTTGGAGCTAGGCTGTTAAGGTTGGTTGTTTCTTAGTCATAGAGTGATGGGTGTGACTGAAGGCTGTGAAGACTTCAGGCAGAAAGGCGAAATCTGCCCAATACTGTTCCAAGAAGGTCTCAGGAGTTCTCAGGCCAGACCAGTGTACCTGGAATGATTGAACAACATTGTGTTCTATTGAAGCTGTACCACTAAGCTAGTTCACTGCCCGAGAAGCAGTTGGAGCCACCTCCCTTAAAGATACTAGGTAACACATGACAATCCTTTAATGTATGTTCTGTAATCCATAGTCTGGAAGGGAAGGAAAAGAGAAAGAGAGAGAAAGGGAAAGAAATAAAGAACCTGCCATGGAGGCAGGGCTGGGGGGCGGGAGGGAACCGGGGACGTTGGTGATGGGAGATGGGCACTGGTGGAGGATGGGTTCTGGAACACTGTATGACCAAAACCCAAATATGAACTTTTTTAATTGTGTATCTTTGTAATTGTATATCTCACAATAGTATAATAAAAATACTTTTAAAAAAAGATACTAGGTAATAGACAAACTCTCCTGCTTGGTTGACTTGATTGCTTCCTCTTAAACTTCAAGCTCTTTCAGAGATTTTCTTGTACTATATGTAAAACCAATGATAACATCTATGTCACAGAATTATAGTGAAAACTAAATCACGTAATATTTGTGAGGCTCTAGCATCATTCCTGGAACTTGATTTGCATTCAATAAGCATTAGTTATTATTATTGTGACTTTATACCAACAAGCTCTACAAATGATAAGGATTTAAGACTGTTACAGTTTTTCTAGTGTTGGGTCTCCACTTGACATGGGGGCCATTAATTATATGAATGTCTGTCTTCAAATTGAGTCATAAATTTGTGTTGCCTTTTCATGGTTTATCAACTTTTGTGGGGGGAGATGTGGATTGGACAATACTTTCCTGGGTGTGCTCAGGGTTTATTCCTGGCTTTAGGCTGTCTATCTTCAAGAATCACTTCTAGAAGTTTTCAAGGGAATACATTTGGTACCATGGGTCAAAACTCAGTTAGCTGCATGCAAGGCGTGTGCCTAACTCACCGTACTATCTCTCAAGCCTATCATTTTGAACTTGAACTCTCACTGCTCTCCTATGAGGACTCCAGGTTTGTACCTAGACTTCCCCTAACATCAAACACATCTCAAGCTTTGCCACTACTGTGAATGCTTTTCTCTGTCATATCACCTGCCTCAATGCTTTATACCCTATTCCATTTTCTGACAAAAGCATGCCTTTTCTTAAGGTCAAAAATGAGATTCTACCTCTTCAATGGAGTCACCATCACTGTATCACTGTCTTCCTGTTCAGCATTGATTTGCTTGAGCGGGCACCAGTAACATCTCCATATGACCTGTCTCATGCAAGTAGAGCCCAAGGGCACCTGCTTGCTCCAGGAACATAAAGAGCCTCAAACCATTCCATCAGGTCATGGGTATGAGGTCTATAATTGTTACTGGTATCTGGCATATCAAATACGACACGGGTAGCTTGCCAGGCTCTGCCAGGCTCTGACTACTATTTTAGTAGTCATCTCAAAATCCAGCATTTATTGATGAACCACGCGGCTGCAAGCGCTGCGCTAGCCGGGCTGTGATAGGCTGGTCTGCTGGGTGGAGTTCTGACGAGGGGAAGTCTGGATGTGGAAAATGGAGGTCCTCATGGAGTGGGGGGGATAATCTGGCTTGTTGTGAGGCTCTGCTGGGGTGGCAGGCCAGGGCTAGATAGACCTGCCATCCCTCCCGGCGCCTCATGAGCGACTGGGCATAGTGTGAGCCAGTAGCAGCTCTGCCCCATGTCTGTCTCTGGAGTCACCATATTTGTCAATATATTGTCCTTCTGTTCAGAGGTAGTTATGTTTTTGACAGTGTTCTTTACATTTTGTTGCCGCATTTGCTTTGTAGACAGATAAGTTGTTTTAGATAGCTAATTATTTTGCTGTATAAAACAACTGGGCAATAATTTAGCTCATACTGAAAACCCATGACCAAATTTTTTTCCATTTAATTTTTTAAGAAGAGGAGAAGAAAAGTGCCTGCCATAGAGGTAGGATTTGGGTGGTGGGGAGGGAAATTAGAGACATTGGTGTTGGGAAATTTGCAGTAGTGGAGGGATGGGTGTTGAAGCACTGTAAGACCAAAACCCAATCATGAATAGCTTTGTAATGGTCTCTTGAATGGTGATCCAATAATAAAATAATAATAATAATAATAACAATAGCAACAACAGTAATAATATAATGCTAAGAGACTCTCAGACATGGGGCAGAGCTGCTTCTTGATCTCCCTGTGCCCAGCTGCTCATGAGGTGCCCGGTAGGCATGGCGGGTTCTAGCTCTGGCCTGCCACCCCAGCAGAGCCTCATAACAAGCCAGACAACACTCCCAACTCCATGGGGGCCGCCATTTTCACATCCAGACTTCCCTCTCGTAATAATTCCACCCAGCAGACCAGACTATTATACCCTGCTCGTGCGGCCACTATCGGCCGCGTGCGGTTCATCAATAAATGCTTTATTCAGAGGTGACTACAAGAGTATGCCACCCGCATGGCAAGCCTGTCAAGCTGTTCATGTCGATTTGATATGCCAAATACCAGTAACATTTATGTTAGGTCATTCCCATGGCCTAATATAATGGTTTGAGGTTCTTTATGTTCCTGGAGCAAGCGGATGCCTTTGGGTTCAACTAGCATGAGACAGGACATATGGAGATATTACTGGTGCCTACTCGAGCAAATCGATGATGAATGGGAAGATAGAATATAATGATAATAATAATATAATGATAATAATATAATGATAATAATATAATGATAATAATAATTTTTAAAATACTTTTTTTTTAAAAAAGTTGAACTGCGATTGACAAATAATGAATCAACACCAGTCCCACCAGTGTTCCTCTCTATTCTCTCCCACCCCCAAGCCCCTCTCCCATCTCCCATCTGTCAACATGAAAGGCACATTACAAAGTTCTTGTGGTTGCAATTTACCTTTTAAAGTACCTAAATATTAAATATTTAGTGTATATTTCATTTCACTTTACACAAAACTGCTCAAGAATACATCCATTGTATGAAAGCAAGAAAAAGTTCACATTTTCAAGAATAAAGATTAAAGGGTTTTTTCCTTTTTTAAATGCTTGAATTTACATATTTGGAAATTTTCCTAAAAAGGTTTATGTCATTTTATTGAAGTAAAATGTCTTGTATCCCTTTTCCAACCCAAACAGAGAGAGTCCTAATGCTGGTATACTTGTATGTTATTAGACTCTTTGCCTAAGTGTTATTACTCTACCTCTTTCTCCCCTTTTTTTCCCTATGAGCCTCGCAACAAAGCCAGACGATGCCCCTACTCCACAAGGGCTGCCATTTTTCACATCCAGACTTCCCTCTCTCTCAGAGCTCCACCTGCAGAAGAGCTGATCACAAGTCCAGTTCATCAATAAATGCTGTATTTAGAGGTAACTACAAGAGTATGCCACCCTCACGGCAGAGACTGGCAAGCTACCTGTGTCGTATTTGATATGCCAAATACCAGTAACAATTATAGACCCCATTCCCATGACCTGATGGAATGATTTGAGGCTCTTTATGTTCCTGGAGCAAGCAGATGCCCTTGGGCTCTACTAGCATGAGACAGGACATATGGAGATGTTACTGGTGCCCGCTTTAGCAAATCGATGATGAAATGGAATTTAGTGATAGTGATAGTGATTGTCCTTATTCTATATCCACGTGGTGTATCCAATATGCCAAAAACAGTAACAATAATGGACCCTCATTCCCAGCAAATGGAGACATTACTGGTGCCCGCTCAATCAAATCGATGAACAATGGGAAGACAAGTGATTCTATAGCCACAAATGTTTGTTAATATATTGTCCTTATTCTATATCCACACTGCACTATCTTTGTTCTTTTATGGTGCTATCCTTTTTTCGCCTAACATTTATTACAGCTGATCATAAGCCTCTTGAAGATGAGATGTTTGCTCCACTTATCTTTTAATCCCCACTGAAACGAAGCATGATATTTTACATGTGAAAGACAAATTGAACTGAAAGACAAATTCTAGACAAAGGTAATATGTTGATTTATACTATAGCAGTGATGATATTCTATCACTGAAAACATTCAAGTGTATAATTGATAAATAACTCTTTCAAGTAGGGGGTCTTACTTGTCTGGGGCTAATAAGAACACCATGAATATTTTACTTGTGATCTATCAGTTTATGTATTTTATTATATTTTTAACAAAATAAATATCTCATTTAATACAAAGATGAGGGTGCCCCCTATAGATGAGGGCAGAGAAGGGGAAAACTAAGGGTGAGGCACAGAGACCATAATGGGGACCCTTGAGCACATTGGGGGTTGGTGAAGATACAGTAACATTGTTCATCAGCACCATGAAGAATAGCACTGTTGTAACTGTTTTTACCAGAATGACAATAATAAACAAAATAAATAAGTAACATTTAAAGAGAGCAATTTAAAATTAATAACTGTAATTGCATTTTTGAATCCTAAATGAATACCACTGCTCTCTCTGAACTCCAGAAAATATAAATTATACTCAATTCTTTGTTTTTCTGTATAAATTGCCTGAACTCTTGTACACTCAAACAGCAAACTTAATTGATTTTATCATCAGAAAATTCTCCATTGTGACAAGACAAAAAGCAAAGAATTCAAAAGGCACCCACTCTTATTAACTCGGCTGCAGGTAGAAAAATCCTGTGCAATTACACTCTGTTAGGCAAATCTGAGTCCTCATACTTTTATTCTCTCATGAGTCACTTCAGAAATATCTCTTCAAGTTTAGCATCTGATAAAAGCCCAGGAAATACTATGAACAGAACTTCCTCCAGCTTCTCATGGATAAGCTGTGTCTTGTTTCACAAGGAACGTGCATAAACAAAGCCTGGGATTGTAATAATGTAGCCATATCCTTATTCACTTCCATCCTTTATAAAACTCCTCTCATACGTTTAATTTCAAAGGAAGTGTCTGTATACAGGACCATTTTTTAAAAATTGGGAGGTTACACCCAGCAATGCTCAAGGGTTACTCCTGATCTGCACTCAGGAATTAACTGGCAGTGCTCAAGGAATCATATGGGATGTGCCGGGATTGAACCCAGGTCAGCAATATGCAAGGCAAACTTAACCCACTGTGGCTCATTGTTCTCGATCCAATATATATTGGACCTTCTTATTTATTTACTTATTTATTAACTCTATTATTTATCATCTATCTATCTATTTATTTATTCATTCATTCATTTATTTTAAATTGTTATTATATCACCATGATATAGACTATTGAAAAGCTGTTCATGATTGGGTTTCCTGTGACATTCAGTGT
>JAJIBD010037138.1:0-14320 GCA_021461705.1 Cryptotis parvus
TTTGTCTAAATGTGCTGGTTCTGTTTATAAATATAACTACAGCCCTTTCTTAGTCTATTGAGATTTGACAACAATTTAAACAACCAATATATATTTCTCAAAGTTCTAGAGACTGGGAAGTATAATATTATAGCCAACGAGATCTAATGTCAAAGGTGGGCCTCTTTTATGATTGACAGGGGAGTCAGTTCATGTATCCTCACACATCAAAAAAAGCAGAGAGGAATATATATTGAACTATATACTTTTTTTAGAGACTAATGTCTCTAAAAAGACATTACCTTCTAATACAAACAACATTTTCAGAATAAGAATGTCAAAATATTATTTTTTGCAGGAGGGAACACAAATATTCAATCCATAACATACTGCCTCTTATGCCCTGTCAATAGCTTTTGCACTAGGACTATGCCCTTCTGAATCTTCGGAGCAAGAAGAGACAATAGACTGCTACACATTAGGGGATTTGCCAATATCTTGGTCATAATGGTGAAAAAGAACAAAAAAAGATCAATCACAATGACTGTACACAACCCAGTCCCAACAATAGTTTTCCTCTCTGTACAACTCCTAGACTATCTTCAAATCACTTCGATCACTTGAATCCCGTTATTCATCTATTTGCTTGAACAGGCACCAGTAGCATTTCCATCTGACCCTATCACATGCCACTGTAACCCAATGGCATCTGGTTGCTTCAGGAATACAAGGGAGCCTCAAACCATTCCTTCAGGGTCTTGACAAAGAAGTCTGACCATCTTGTAGTTGGGCAACCCAAGTAATCTTTTTGACATCCCGTGGGATCCAGTCAGTAATGGTCTCTAGTCCATCGGTCATCTCTCAAATCACATTTGGATCCAGCCCATCTAATTTTTGATTCCTTGTCAAACAAGACAGTGCCCCTGATTCTGGAATAGCGACAGAGGTCAGAACTCCGGATTCCTTCTCTCACTTGAGTGAGGCGTGATATTGCAAGCATAGCTCTTTCGATTCCTCTCTGGAAGGCCCAAATAGCATTCTCATCCAGGTCTCTCTGAGGCATATTGTAATGCAGGGAGAACAGTGGAGTCAGAAGAGATGTGCCTGAGCCAGAGATTCTTTGTACTTTTAGCTATTTCTTCGATGCTTTGAAAGGTATTCCATGCCACTCTCTTCCTCCTAAACAGCTCAGGTTTTAGGTCATTCATCATGCTGACTTCTCAACCTAGGTACCATAACTGCTGCATTCAGAGAAGTCTATTCCATTGATAGTGAATGGGGCCTCTGGAACTAGTTCATTTTTCAGGAGCATTGTTTTGTCCAGATTCAGCTGTAGACCTATTTTTCCACATTCTCGGTCGAAGTCAGCTAGCATTTGTACCACTTGTCTAATGTTTGGTGTTATTAGAACGATGTCATCGGCAAAGCGAAGGTGGTGTGGTATACCTTCAAATACCATTAAGATATTCTGCCTTCCTTGATTCCCAATCTCCAATAAATAATAGATTTAAGGTTACTTACATATACAAACCACACTGATTTTTCAAGAGCAAGTAATTATGATAATGCAAATAAATATTCTAAGTTTATATATTAGATTCACACAATAAATGCTGGAGACAGATGTGACTACAAGAGTTTCCCACCCGCAGAGCAGAGCCCGGCAAGCTTCCTGTGTTGTATTTGAGATGCCGAATACCAGTAACAATTATAGATATTCCCATGACCTGATGGAATGGTTTGAAGCTCTTTATGTTCCTGGAGCAAGCAGATGCCCTTTGGCTCTATTACCATGAGACAGCACATATGGAGATGTTACTGGTGCCCACTGGAGCAAATCGATGATGAACGGGAAGACAAGTGATAGACAATGAAGTGAAGTTTAGATATTGAGAATCAGAGAGATAGTACAGCAGGTAAGGCATTTGCTAAACACATGGATGACCTAAATTCCATGCCCAGAACTCCATATGGTACCCCAAGCCTGCCAGAAGGGGATGTCTCTGAGGGCGGGGCCGGGAGTAAACCCTGAGCACCACCAAATGTGACTCCCCCTACTAAAAAGAATAACTGTTGAGGAAAGTTCTAAAAGGGAAATAAATTCTGAGATCGCCCTTATTAACAACAATATTATTAACAGTTTAGTTCTTCAGAGATGTCATTTCAGAACTTTTTCTAAGTAACATTAAAAGCAGTGTTCCCAATAAAGAAAATATCACTCAAAAAAAGACATGTCCTATGGAACCTAATTTTTAGGGTGCCAACTTTTGCAGGACATCAGTTATTTGGTCAACCATTATTATAAATGTTTTCTAAAATTATTAGTGATGAGATTTAAATGAAATAGATTAATCTCAATGTTGATGGGACTCATACAAACAGTTGAAGGACTATCAAAAACAGAATTGTAAAGGAATTTGTCTTTAGAGTTCAAGCTCTTTCACAAGATTTTTACAATTTTTCCCCCTTAAACAACCTCCCGCCTAGTAGCCACCTCCATCAGATGTTAGACTGGCCAATTATTTACTGTTATAGGAGAAAAATTTCTTAGTATACTGAGACTGGCACTAGTGTTAATATATTGAGCCTGGCACTTTTGTTAATTTGTGTTCAACTACATTCAAGTGTGAGCAACTGGTGGTACATGACTGTACCAAGGTGTAAAAAAAAATCACTCTTTACATATAGATACATTTTATTGGTTATGTGGAGAACCCTGACTAATACACAGCTTTCAAAAAGTGAAATAATTTTGTAGACTTTCATTTTAAATGAACAATATAGCAGTCTCTTTCATGTTAGATCCAAAATCACTTCTGAATCCATATCAAAGTAGTAGTCTCATGTTACACTAATTTAAGTAGCCACTAACTAAATCTAATGTTAAAAAATATGATGTTTTAAAGTTATAGACAGAAATAAAATTCCCATATGAAGGAGTCTGATGATAAGAAAGGCAGATTGTCAGGGGTCCTGACCATGAGCCCCCAAAACAATGAGGGGAGACCTAGATCTTGCTGGACTTCATCCCTGCAAAAAGGAGGGAAGGACTTCGGAGAAGCTTCTTCCTTGTTCTGCTGGGGAGGGAAAGAAAAAGAAAGAAAGACATCAGGGGCGGAGTGATACCCCAGTGGGTAGGGCATTTGCCTTGAATGCAGCCGGCCCATGCCAGCCGGGTTCGATCCCCGGCATCCCCATATGGTCCCCGAGCACCACCAGGACTAATTCCTGAGTGCAGAGCCAGGAGTAAACCCTGAGCATCGCCGGGTGTGACCCCCCAAAAAAAAGCAAAAGTAAGACGTCAATACCGCAGAGGGTGAGGGGTTCTGGAGAGCAGTTCCCATTTACTGACATAGCTTAGGCCTTTTATACAAAATTTTCTGGGTAGAGGGGATAAAAAGCACAAACAGAATCTTGAGCCATTTCAACAAAGCATTCAGAGGCCAGGCATACATCCTGTCCTGCAAACACAGGTGTTTTTCTCTTGTGGATGTAAACATTTGGGCTTTCAGAAGTTTTATACCTTGAAAACAGAGACCACTTCTGGGTCCCACTCTTAGGACCTTACAGTGGTAAAGAGCCAGGCCCTAAAATTAGCCTTTTAGTACCCAACAGCAGATGGTAAAAGAAAGTCATCTGAAGGGATTTTTTGAAAATGGTTTCAAGTCCCCCATTTCAAACCCTGCAGGGGAGTTGAGCTATCTCCTCCAGAGAGAAGACTCTCCAATCAATCACTAGACCATTTGATCACTTGACATCACGTTATTCATTAATTTGCTTGAGCAGGCACCAGTAACCTTTCCAATTTGACCCTATCACGTGCCAGTGTAGCCCAATAGCATCTGCTTGCTTCAGGAATATGAAGAGCCTTAAACCTATCGTTCAGGGTCTTGATGAAGAATTCTGACCAACTTGTAGGTGGGCGGCTGTTGCAGGAATCCTGTAAGGGCTGCTGCATCTGCTCTGAATTACTGCCTGCAAATCACTTCATAGGTAAGGGGGTAGTCTAAATGTGGCAGTTTATCTGACCATGTATTCTGTACTAGCTGGTATAAATATTCTCCCATGCTACCACAATCATCGTGGGACTAGGTAGATCTTACCAGCATATTTGCCTGGCCATGTAGGATCCCTAAGTGATTAGACCAGAGAGAAATGCTGTTTGCCTCCCAAGCGAACAAGCATGGCTCCCTGATATACTCAAAGGCAACTAAAATACAAAACTACCGTGAAGTAGAAGAGACTTGTGAAGGCTTGGAGAAATACTTAAATGGCATTAGTATCAGTCTTTGGTACAGAGACATGCCATCTCAGAAACCCCCTTCTCTACCTTAGAAAGGTTTTTTCCAGGCAGATCTTGGCTCAAAACATTAGCATATAAAAGACATTGGGTGAGGTGCTGGGAGAAATTACCTAAGGGCATTTGATCTTTCCTGCCAGGGGAAGTTACATTTGGCTTGTAGCTTCTCCCAGCTCTGCTAGGAGACTTATAATTAGCTCTGGGTCCTTGTAAACAACCAGATGGTCTCCTGAAGTTGCTACATTCCTATGGAGCTGCTATTCCTGTTTTCATCTTCTAGATAGCCCACCACATTCTGGGCTGGGCTGGGGAGTTTGGGCGGATTTCTCGAGCTATAAAATAAGCTGCAAGAAGAAAGAAGCTCTCTCCCCCCACCCCTTTTGCCATTTTGACTTCCCTTGGTGTTTTGCTTCTCCGTCCTCTCCATTCTCTGTTGGGCCTCAACACGTGGTGGCAACCATCTTGGCCTACACCTGGCTGGGGCCTAGCTGGGAACCCAGAGTCCTGAGGTTTTCCCTGCTCTTGGATTGTATATTGGAACCTGTGATAGTAAAGCCCTTTTAAAACTGCATCGGATTCCTGTGTCTTCATCCATTCCCGCCGGCTTCGAGGTAGAAGGGAACTCGCTTCCCGGCAATGTCGGGGGACCCCAGCGGCGCTCCCGACAGGCGGCCTTGTGATCTTTTGATGTCCCATGGGATACAGATGGTAACAGCTCTAGTCCAGCGGTCATCTCCAAATTGCATTACATGTCCAGCCCATATGATTTTCGATGCCTTGGCAAACAAGACAGCATCCCTGACTCTGGAACAGCTGATGGAGGTCGGAACTCCGGATTCCCTTCTTTCTCACTTGGAGTGAGGTGTGATATTCCAAGCGAAGCTCTTTCAATTCCTCTTTGGGAGACCCGAATAGCATTCTCATCATGCTTTTGTAGGGCCCAGGTCTCTGAGGCGTATGTTAATTGCAGGGAGAATGGTGGAGGTGAAGAGATGTGCCCAGAGCCGGAGTTTCTTTTTTCCTTTTTAGCTATTTCTTCAATGCTCTTGAAGGCATTCCATGCCACTCTCTTCCTCATGCACAGCTCAGGTTTTAGGTTGTTTATCGTGTTGACTTCTCGACCTAGGTACACATAACTGCTGCATTTAGAGACGTTTGTTCCATTGAGAGTGAATGGGCCTCTGGAACAGTTCGTTTTTCATGAACATTGTTTTGTTGAGATTCAGCTGTAGACCTATCTTTACACTTTCTTGGACAAATTCAGCCAGCATTTGTGCCGCTTGGCTAATGTTTGGTATTCTTAGAACAATGTCAGCAGCGAAGTGGAGGTGGTGTAGTTGCTGGCCAACTATCTTCACTCCCAATCCTTCCCATTCTAATTGTCACATGACGTTCTCAAGGGTGGTTCTGAAGAGTTTTGGTGAAATGGTATCACCCCTGCCAAACCCCTCTTTTGACATCAATGATCACTTCCTTGTAGAATGGCGAGATCCTGGTGGTGTATTCATAATACAGTTCACAAAGGATCTTGGTGTATTGGGTCTGAACGATCACTGCCGGCAGTTTCTATCTTCATTGTCTATGCACCAACATCCAAGTACAAGGAGAAGAAATTGAGAAATTCTACATGGAATGGAGGAGTTCTATAAAGAAGATCACACCTTCTACAAGATCATAGTCAGTGCTTTTAATGCCAAGATAGGACCGAGAAGATCAGCTGAAGAACTCCACATCGAGACCCAGGGCCTAGATGGAACAAACAGGGTGACAGACTATCTGAGTTCATCAGGTTCATCAAGACCATTCATAGGAACTCTCAGTTACAGAAGGCTGAATCAAAATGTTGGGCATAGGAATCTCCTGGTGTAGAGTTCCACAAATGAAATTGACCACATCATATTCAATCAATGGTTTTTTGCCTGATGTTGCTGTAGTCCTAATATTCCCAACAGAATTGGACCACCAACTCCTTCTAGCAAAATTCTACTTCATACAACGGGGAGAAAAAGTTTGCAAAGTTTAAGAAGAAAACTCCCAGTATGACCACCAACTGGGAACACTTTGGCACCATTGCGGCAACATGGGAAGATGCCATCATTGAAAACATCGATGAAGAATACAACTGACTGGTTCGGCACCTCCATGAATGTGTGAAGAACACCAAGAGAGAGAAAGACACAAAAGTACACCAGTCTTCAAAAACTCTCGAGCTCATTCGCCAATGTGACCAGGCGCGAGCCTCAGGCAACCAAATGCTAACATCCAAGCTTCAAAGCAGTGCAGAGAAGCGATAAAGGAACCTCAAAGAGCAGAAATACTGGCCAATGCAGCAGAAGCTAGGAAAGGCATTTGCAATACCCACCTATCCTTTGCCAACTATAAGACCTAGATGACTGCCCTCTAATGTCCTGATGGATCAATCACATCTTCCAGAAATGCAATGGAGAAGATTATCCATGACTTCTACTTGAATCTCTTTGATAGTCATGTCCACTTGCCCACGTACAAAATTCCTAAGGATGGATATGTCATTCCCAATGTCCTACCTTCTGAAAACAGACATGCCATTTTGTTTGTAAAGAAGCAAACAGCACTGTCCAAGACAAGTCATACCCGAACACCTGTAGAATCTGCCATCAGTACTCATCAATACACTGGCTCAGCTCTTCACATGCTACATGTTTGAATGCAAGGTGCCCTTCCGATGGAAAACTATCAGGACAGTTCTACTGTTCAAGAAGGGAGACATTCACGACATTGGTAACTATCGCCCCATCTGCCTGTTGTCTGTCATCTACAAGCTGTTACCTCAAGTCATCCTGAACAAGATTGGCAGAACATTAGATGAAGGATAACCATGAGAGCAAGCTGGCTTCCAAAAAGGACTCAGCACAATTAACCATATCCACACGGTAACCAAACTCTTTGAGGTTTGTAGGGAGTTCAGATGCCACTCTGTCTCCTATCAATCAAGTAACAAAAAGATGCACAAAAAGGGAAGTAATATCAAACAAGTAATAGTATGGGTCCTCTTTGATAAATGTATATCTCTTAGCAATTTCCTATTGGGAAATGAGATTGAAATACCTAAGAAATAGGATTATTAATAATAGAGGAATTGATTATTAATAATTAATAATATTAATTAATATTAATAAACACATTTTGTGTTTGAAATGTAGCAATTTGAAAAATTGCTGATGACCACATCAAGAGTGACTACAATTCTTGCAACCCACAATGGGTAGGGAGAAGGAAGAGAGAGAGAGAGGGAGAGAGAGGAGATAAAGAACCTGTCATTTAGGCAGGACGTGGAGGGGGGAGGGAATTGGGGACATGGGTGGTGGGTGATGGGCACTGGTGGAGGGGCGGGGTGCTGGAACACTGTGTGACCAAAACCTCCAAAGGTGAACAACGTTGTAATTGTATATCCCACGGTGGTATAATAAAATGTTAAAAAAGGGGAAAAAAAGAGTGACTACAATTCTTAATAAGTTGTTTTCTGTAGAAAGCACTTGTAATTTATTATGATGGTGATTATTATATGGCCCCTGGCCCTTTTATTGTTGTTGTTGTTGTCACTGTCATTTGCATTTTATTACTAAACATTAGAGATCTGAAATGATGCTTAAGAATATCATGTGGAAAATGTTCGATGACTTTGCATGTAATTATCTAACATTAATGAGCCCACTCCTTTTTAACATTTTTATTATAACCCCATAATTTACCAAGTTGTTCATAATACAGTTACTTCAGGCATTAAATATTCCAATCCCACCATCAATGTGCCCTTCCCTCCACCAACGCCGCCACTTTCCAATCCACCACCCCAGTCTGCCTCCTTTAAGGCACTATCAAATTAACTTCTTATTATTTGTTACCAACACAAAGGCAAATGGAATGATCAAATCTTAGATCAATAAGAGTCAATTTGTTATCATTGTTATATTTCACAATGATGTTACTGAAATCACTGTCTGAGTATCTACTGTGCTGCATGGTGCTAGTTGAACCTTCTAGTTGTTGTTTAGACTCATTGAACTTGGTGGTCTACCGTGCAACCTTCCAATCAGTATTATGAAAATATGTTATATGCCGCCACATACACCATACCCAAGTGAAATATATGGACATGAGCTATATATCTGGGACAATTTGGTGGACAGGCAATTTGATGAGGCTTGGAGCTAGGCTGTTAAGGTTGGGTTGTTTCTTAGTCATAGAGTGATGGGTGTGACTGAAGGCTGTGAAGACTTCAGGCAGAAAGGCGAAATCTGCCCAATACTGTTCCAAGAAGGTCTCAGAGTTCTCAGGCCAGACCAGTGTACCTGGAATGATTGAACAACATTGTGTTCTATTGAAGCTGTACCACTGAGCTAGTTCACTGCCCGAGAAGCAGTTGGAGCCACTCCTTAAAGATACTAGGTAACACATGACAATCCTTTAATGTATGTTCTGTAATCCATAGTCTGGAAGGGAAGGAAAAGAGAAAGAGAGAGAAAGGGAAAGAAATAAAGAACCTGCCATGGAGGCAGGCTGGGGGGAGGCGGGAGGGAACCGGGGACGTTGGTGATGGGAGATGGTCACTGGTTGAGGATGGGTTCTGGAACACTGTATGACCAAAACCCAAATATGAACTTTTTAATTGTGTATCTTTGTAATTGTATATCTCACAATAGTATAATAAAATACTTTTAAAAAAAGATACTAGGTAATAGACAAACTCTCCTGCTTGGTTGACTTGATTGCTTCCTCTTAAACTTCAAGCTCTTTCAGAGATTTTCTTATACTATATGTAAAACCAATGATAACATCTATGTCACAGAATTATAGTGAAAACTAAATCACATAATATTTGTGAGGCTCTAGCATCATTCCTGGAACCTGATTTGCATTCAATAAGCATTAGTTATTATTATTGTGACTTTATACCAACAAGCTCTACAAATGATAAGGATTTAAGACTGTTACAGTTTTTCTAGTGTTGGGTCTCCACTTGACATGGGGGCCATTAATTATATGAATGTCTGTCTTCAAATTGAGTCATAAATTTGTGTTGCCTTTTTCATGGTTTATCAACTTTTGTGGGGGAGATGTGGATTGGACAATACTTTCCTGGGTGTGCTCAGGGCTTATTCCTGGCTTTAGGCTGTCTATCTTCAAGAATCACTTCTAGAAGTTTTCAAGGGAATACATTTGGTACCATGGGTCAAAACTCAGTTAGCTGCATGCAAGGCGTGTGCCTAACTCACCGTACTATCTCTCAAGCCTATCATTTGAACTTGAACTCTCACTGCTCTCCTATGAAGACTCCAGGTTTGTACCTAGACTTCCCCCTAACATCAAATACATCTCAAGCTTTGCCACTACTGTGAATGCTTTTTCTCTGTCATATCACCTGCCTCAATGCTTTATACCCTATTCATTTTCTGACAAAAGCATGCCTTTTTCTAAGGTCAAAAATGAGATTCTACCTCTTCAATGGAGTCACCATCACTGTATCACTGTCTTCCTGTTCAGCATTGATTTGCTTGAGCGGGCACCAGTAACATCTCCATATGACCTGTCTCATGCAAGTAGAGCCCAAGGGCACCTGCTTGCTCCAGGAACATAAAGAGCCTCAAACCATTCCATCAGGTCATGGGTATGAGGTCTATAATTGTTACTGGTATCTGGCATATCAAATACGACACGGGTAGCTTGCCAGGCTCTGCCAGGCTCTGACTACTATTTTAGTAGTCATCTCAAAATCCAGCATTTATTGATGAACCCACGCGGCTGCAAGCGGCTGCGCTAGCTGGGCTGTGATAGGCTGGTCTGCTGGGTGGAGTTCTGACGAGGGGAAGTCTGGATGTGGAAAATGGAGGTCCTCATGGAGTGGGGGTAATCTGGCTTGTTGTGAGGCTCTGCTGGGGTGGCAGGCCAGGGCTAGAACCTGCCATCCCTCCCCGGCGCCTCATGAGCGACTGGGCATAGTGTGAGCCAGTAGCAGCTCTGCCCCATGTCTGTCTCTGGAGTCACCATATTTGTCAATATATTGTCCTTCTGTTCAGAGGTAGTTATGTTTTTGACAGTGTTCTTTACATTTTGTTGCCGCATTTGTTTGTAGACAGATAAGTTGTTTTAGATAGCTAATTATTTTGCTGTATAAAACAACTGGGCAATAATTTAGCTCATACTGAAAACCCATGACCAAAGTTTTTTCCATTTAATTTTTTTTAAGAGCAAGAGGAGAAGAAAAGTGCCTGCCATAGAGGTAGGATGTGGGTGGGGGGGAGGGAAATTAGAGACATTGGTGTTGGGAAATTTGCAGTAGTGGAGGGATGGGTGTTTAAGCACTGTAAGACCAAAACCCAATCATGAATAGCTTTGTAATGGTCTCTTGAATGGTGATTCAATAATAAAAATAATAATAATAACAATATCAACAACAACAATAATATATAATGCTAATAAGAGACTCTCAGACATGGGGCAGAGCTGCTCCTTGATCTCCCTGTGCCCAGCTGCTCATGAGGTGCCCGGTAGGCATGGCGGGTTCTAGCTCTGGCCTGCCACCCCAGCAGAGCCCTCACAACAAGCCAGACAATACTCCCAACTCCACGGGGGCCGCCATTTTCACATCCGGACTTCCCTCTCGTAACAATTCCACCCAGCAGACCAGACTATTATACCCCTGGCTCGTGCAGCCGCTAGCGGCCGCGTGCGGTTCATCAATAAATGCTTTATTCAGAGGTGACTACAAGAGTATGCCTACCCGCCATGGCAAGCCTGTCAAGCTGTTCGGTGTCGTATTTGATATGCCAAATACCAGTAACATTTATGTTAGGTCATTCCCATGGCCTAATATAATGGTTTGAGGTTCTTTATGTTCCTGGAGCAAGCGGATGCCTTTGGGTTCTACTAGCATGAGACAGGACATATGGAGATATTACTGGTGCCCACTCGAGCAAATCGAAGATGAATGGGGAAGATAGAATATAATGATAATAATAATATAATGATAATAATATAATGATAATAATATAATGATAATAATAATTTTTTAAAAATACTTTTTTTTAAAAAAGTTGAACTGCGATTGACAAATAATGAATCAACTAGCAGTCCCACCAGTGTTCCTCTATTCTCTCCCACCCCCCAAGCCCCTCTCCCATCTCCCATCTGTCAACATGAAAGGCACATTACAAAGTTCTTGTGGTTGCAATTTACCTTTTAAAGTACCTAAATATTAAATATTTAGTGTATATTTCATTTCACTTTACACAAAACTGCTCAAGAATACATCCATTGTATGAAAGCAAGAAAAAGTTCACATTTTCAAGAATAAAGATTAAAGGGTTTTTTCCTTTTTTTAAATGCTTGAATTTATATATTTGGAAATTTTCCTAAAACATTTGTGTAATTTTATTGAAGTAAAACGTCTTCTATACCCTTTTCCAACCCAAATAGAGAGAGTCCTAATGCTGGTATACTTGTATGTTATTAGACTCTTTGCCTAAAGTGTTATTACTGTACTTTCTCCCCTTTTTTTCCCTATGAGCCTCGCAGAACAAGCCAGACAATGCCCCCTACTCCACAAGGGGCTGCCATTTTTCACATCCAGACTCCCCTCTCTCAGAGCTCCACCCAGCAGAAGAGCTGATCACAAGCCCAGTTCATCAATAAATGCTGTATTTAGAGGTAACTACAAGAGTATGCCACCCTCCACGGCAGAGACTGGCAAGCTACCTGTGTCGTATTTGATATGCCAAATACCAGTAACAATTATAGACCTCATTCCCATGACCTGATGGAATGATTTGAGGCTCTTTATGTTCCTGGAGCAAGCAGATGCCCTTTGGCTCTACTAGCATGAGACAGGACATATGGAGATGTTACTGGTGCCCGCTTTAGCAAATCGATGATGAAATGGAATTTAGTGATAGTGATAGTGATTGTCCTTATTCTATATCCACCTGGTGTATTCAATATGCCAAAAACAGTAACAATAATGGACCTCATTCCCAGCAAATGGAGACATTACTGGTGCCCGCTCAATCAAATCGATGAACAATGGGAAGACAAGTGATTCTATAGCCACAAATGTTTGTTAATATATTGTCCTTATTCTATATCCACACTGCACTATCTTGTTCTTTTATGGTGCTATCCTTTTTGCCTAACATTTATTACAGCTGATCATAAGCCTCTTGAAGATGAGATGTTTGCTCCACTTATCTTTTTTAATCCCCACCAAAACGAAGCATGATATTTTACATGTGAAAGACAAATTGAACTGAAAGACAAATTCTAGACAAAGGTAATATGTTGATTTATACTATAGCAGTGATGATATTCTATCACTGAAAACATTCAAGTGTATAATTGATAAATAACTCTTTCCAAGTAGGGGGTCTTACTTGTCTGGGGCTAATAAGAACACCATGAATATTTTACTTGTGATCTATCAGTTTATGTATTTTTATTATATTTTAACAAAATAAATATCTCATTTAATACAAAGATGAGGGGCCCCCTATAGATGAGGCAGAGAAGGGGAAAACTAAGGGTGAGGCACAGAGACCATAATGGGGACCCTTGAGCACATTGGGGGTTGGTGAAGATACAGTAACATTGTTCATCAGCACCATGAAGAATAGCACTGTTGTAACTGTTTTTACCAGAATGACAATAATAAACAAAATAAATAAGTAACATTTAAAGAGAGCAATTTAAAATTAATAACTGTAATTGCATTTTTGAATCCTAAATGAATACCACTGCTCTCTGTGAACTCCAGAAAATATAAATTATACTCAATTCTTTGTTTTTCTGTATAAATTGCCTGAACTCTTGTACACTCAAACAGCAAACTTAATTGATTTTATCATCAGAAAATTCTCCATTGTGACAAGACAAAAGCAAAAGAATTCAAAAGGCACCCACTCTTATTAACTCGGCTGCAGGTAGAAAATCCTGTGCAATTACACTCTGTTAGGCAAATCTGAGTCCTCATACTTTATTCTCTCATGAGTCACTTCAGAAAATATCTCTTCAAGTTTAGCATCTGATAAAAGCCCAGGGAAATACTATGAACAGAACTTCCTCCAGCTTCTCATGGATAAGCTGTGTCTTGTTTTCACAAGGAACGTGCATAAACAAAGCCTGGGATTGTAATAATGTAGCCATATCCTTATTCACTTTCCATCCTTTATAAACTCCTCTCATACGTTTAATTTCTCAAAGGAAGTGTCTGTATACAGGACCATTTTTTAAAAATTGGGGAGGTTCACACCCAGCAATGCTCAGGGGGTTACTCCTGGATCTGCACTCAGGAATTAATCCTGGCAGTGCTCAAGGAATCATATGGGATGTTGGGGATTGAACCCAGGTCAGCAATATGCAAGGCAAATCCTTAACCCACTGTACTATTGCCCGGCCCAATATATTGGACCTTATTTATTTATTTATTTATTTATTTATTTATTTATCTATCTATCTATCTATTTATTCATTCATTCATTCATTCATTTATTTTAAATTGTATTATATCACCATGATATAGACTATTGTAAAGCTGTTCATGATTGGGTTTCAGACATTCAGTGTTCCAGCACCCCATCACTCTACCAGTGCACATTTTCCAACACCAATGTCCCCAGTTTCCACCCACCCCTTAGCCTTCCTCTATTGCAGGCACTTCTCTCTCTCTCTCCTCCCTCTCCACTTTTCCTCCCTCTCTCCCTCTTTCTTCCTCTCTCCCTCTCTCTCTTTCTCTCCCTCTCCCTCTCTCTCTCTTCTTTTTGCACATTATAGTTTGCAATACATAAATACACTGAGGGAGTTATCATGTATATCCCTTTACCTACTTTTAATACTCAGTTCTAGTCTAGCTGTTACCATTTCCAACTATTTTTTTTTAAATTTTATTATACCACCATGAGATATACAGTTACAAAGCTGTTCATGATTGGGTTTCAGTCATACAGTGGTCCAGCACTCAGCCCTCCACCAGTGCATGCTTCCCCACACCAATACCCGCATATTCCACTCCAC
>JAJIBD010037140.1:0-12359 GCA_021461705.1 Cryptotis parvus
AGGGACAGTGGGTATAAGGGACAGTGGGTATAAGGGACAGCGGGTATAAGGGACAGTGGGTATAAGGGCAGTGGGTATAAGGACAGTGGGTATAAGGGACAGCGGGTATAAGGGATAGTGGGTATAAGGGCAGTGGGTATAAGGGACAGTTGGTATAAGGGACAGTGTGTATAAGGGACAGCGGGTATAAGGGACAGTTGGTATAGGGACAGTGGGTATAAGGACAGTGGGCATAAGGGACAGTGTGTATAAGGGACAGTGGGTATAAGGGACAGTCGGTATAAGGGACAGTCAGTATAAGGGACAGTGGGTATAAGGGACAGTTGGTATAAGGGCAGTGGGCATAAGGGACAGTTGGTATAAGGGCAGTGGGCATAAGGGACAGTTGGTATAAGGGACAGTGTGTATAAGGGACAGCGGGTATAGGGACAGTTGGTATAAGGGACAGTGGGTATAAGGACAGTGGGCATAAGGGACAGTGTGTATAAGGGACAGTGGGTATAAGGGACAGTCGGTATAAGGGACAGTCAGTATAAGGGACAGTGGGTATAAGGGACAGTTGGTATAAGGGCAGTGGGTATAAGGGCAGTGGGTATAAGGGACAGTCGGTATAAGGGACAGTCGGTATAAGGGACAGTGGGTATAAGGGCAGTGGGCATAAGGGACAGTTGGTATAAGGGACAGTGTGTATAAGGGACAGCGGGTATAAGGGACAGTGGGTATAAGGGACAGTGGGTATAAGGACAGTGGGCATAAGGGACAGTGTGTATAAGGGACAGTGGGTATAAGGGACAGTCGGTATAAGGGACAGTCAGTATATGGGACAGTGGGTATAAGGGACAGTCGGTATAAGGGACAGTCAGTATAAGGGACAGTTGGTATAAGGGACAGTGGGTATAAGGGACAGTGGGCATAAGGGACAGTTGGTATAAGGGCAGTGGGTATGGGGGATGGTGTGTACTGGGACAGTATGAGTGATCTGTCTCCTCTCGCAGTGCGGAGTGGAGCCCCCGAGCTGAGACCCAGAGTAGCTGAGCCATCCCTGCCTCTGCTCAAGCATGACCGAGAGCCCCGTGTCTCACTAGCGCTCAGGGTCACCAGGGCTGACATGGCACCCCTCTCAAAGGCACCAGATTCTAGGGGCACAGAAACCCCCTTATGCTGTCGACTTTCCAAATCAGTCCCTAAATCCCTGCCCGCCTCGGCCCTGGCATGTTTAGGGGAGGTTCGTCGATGAGGACTTGACGCCCTTTTCTCTCTTTCATTGTTTCCGGTTGCTGCTGGCTGGTGCTGGGGTGCGGCTGCCACTCCACATGCAAAGCATGAGCCCAGCCTTCTCTGTCTCTTTCTCAGGGCTGGTGTTTTGGGCACAGCACAGCTGGCTATGCTCAGGGCTTACTCCTGGCACTGTGCTCAGGGATCACTCCTGGACGGCAACAGGCGTGATCCCTGAGTGATCCCCGCACCATCTGGGGTGCTGGGGATGGAATTGGGGTCACCTGCATACATAACAAATGCTTCACCTGCTGTCCTGTCTCCTGGGGACGCCCTTTTTTCACACACTCATATAAAGGCTCACATACGCTCACACTCTAACATACACATACTCATAAGTACACAAACCCTCATACACTCGCACACACATCATACACTCTTACATACACGCATACACTTTACACATATACACACATGCTCTTATACATACACTCACATTTCATATGCACACATACAAACACATGTACATAGGCATGCATCTGTGTCTGTGTCTGTCTATCTGTCTTTCCCTCTCTCCTGAACGTGTGGGTGGGGCTATCTTGGAACTGAGACCTCAGAGACCTTATTGGCTCAGTCACAGAAGAGTGACAGAGCAGGAGCTGAAGCCCATAGTCCAGCGGGTAGGGCGCTTGCCTCGCGCAGCAGACCTGGGTTCAATCCCGGCATCCCATATGGTTCCCTGAGCACCGCCAGGAGTAAGTCCTGAGTGCAGAGCCAGGAGTAACCCCTGAGCATCACTGGGTGTCACTCAAAAAGCAAAATAATAAATCAATAAAGTGACAGCCCAGATGGAACCAGAAAGGGTGTGGGAGACCTGGATACCGGGGGACCGGGCCACCTGCTTGGACTGGAGGAGCCCAGCCTGCAAGTTTGGCCACACCTCCTCCCCAGAGCAGGAAAGAAAAGGGGGGAAAGCAAAAGGCAAGATTTCCCTCTTCTGGGGTCACATGTGACACCCCCCCCCAAGATGCCTCCCAGAGCTTCTCTGTGCCTCCCACCCTGCCTTAGTCTAGAGGCCATGGGCTGGGCTGACACTGCCACCGCTTACCCCCTGCAGGGATCCAGGCAGCTGCAGCCTGCAGTGCCCTGGGACCTGCCCAGAGGCCCAAGTCTCCAGCAAGTCAAAGGCCCTACTCGCTGCAGCCCTCGTCACTTACTCCTGGAAGACCTTACTTAGATCAAAATCCGAATCTTAAGAGTGACCCCTCTGCCTCTGGTGTCGGGTTCTGCAGGAAGCCTGAGAGGAATCAAGTGTTGGTCTAAACAGGCTCTTACTTGGGCCCTGGCAGTCATCACGCCCCGCCTGGGACCTGGCCACTCAGTCCAAGCCCCACTGTGACAGGATTTATGAGAAAATACGGAAAGCACCAGTCAGTGTCTGACATGAGTCTACTCCATTAGTGGGGGGCCTTCTCCCGTCGTGGGTTCAGTCCCAGGGGCAGGGAGATGGGCCAAAGGCTGAGCACAGACGGATAGAGAGCTGGTGTAACAGGTAGGAAACTTGCCTTGGCCGTGGTCAACTCAGGCTTAATCCTCTGCACATGTGGCTCTCTGACCAGGAGGCATCCCTGAGTGTAGAGCCAGGAGTAAGCCCCGAGTTTCGCTGGGGATAGCCCCCAAACAAACAAACAAACACAGAACCTTGCCTTGTGTGGTTCCCAACACTACCAGGATGTGGAACTTGACCTGTGGGGGGCCCTGGGTCTGGTGTCAGCCTTGTCTATCCCCCAGGCTGGGAGTAGCCCCTGTGTACCCTCTAGGTACCAAAACAGAAACAGTTTCAGTTTCAGAACTATTTTGGCTTCTCCCACTCACCCACATCCTGAGGGTCAAAATCAAGGGCAAGACGTTTATCTTGTGCCCCTGGACCCTGCGCCCTGCTGGATTCTCCAAGCATTGGTGAGCGGGCAGGAGCCTGAGTGTAGAAGGGAGGGAGGCTGAGGGTTAGCTGGTGCTAATTTCATCTTAATCCTATAAATATATTGGACTCAGGGACTTTTCATTCAAGCTAGGAAAGAATTATTTTGGTGTTGTGTTTTGGGCCACACCCATGGGCACTCAGGGGCTACTCCCACATTGGTCCTTGGAGTTACTCTTGACCATGGTCAGCAGCAAAAGCATTAGTGGTGGTGGTGTGTGTATGAGTGTGTGTGGTGAGGTGCTGTACTGGGTGTGCTCAGGGCTTACTCCTGACTCTGTGCTCAGAGATCGCTCCTGGGTAGCTCCTATGTGGTGCCAGAAATTGAGCCTGAGTCAGGTGTGTGTGCAAGGCAAGCGCCTCCCCGCTGTGCCATCTCTCCAGCCCCAGTAAAAAGGCTTTGTTTGATCTCTTCTTCTTCTTCTTCTCTCCTTCTCCTTCTCCTCCTCCTCCTCTTCTCTTCCTCCTCCTCCTCCTCCTCCGTCTCCTTCTTCTTCTCCTCCTTCTCCTCTCCTTCTCCTCCTTCTCCTCCTTCTCCTCCTCCTCCGTCTCCTTCTTCTTCTTCTCCTCCTTCTCCTCCTTCTCCTCCTTTTCCTCCTCCTCCTCCTTTTCCTCCTTTTCCTCCTCCTCCTCCTTCTCCTCCCTCTCCTTTTTTGCTTTTTGGGTCACATCTGGCAATGCTCAGGGGTTACCCCTGGCTCTGCACTCAGGAATTTCTCTTGGCGGTGCTCAGGGGACCATATGGGATGGCGGGATCGAACCCGGGTTGGCAGCGTGCAAGGCAAACGCCCTACCCGCTGGACTATCGCTGTGGCCTCATGTTTGTTTCTTTGTTTTGGGGCTACACCCGGTGGTGGCTCTGAGCTCTGGGACCACTCCTGGTGGGCTCAGAGATGGAACCTGGGGCAGGCATGTGCAGGTAAGACAAGCACCCTACCTGCTGTGCTATCTCACCCTACCCACTGTTTTCTCTCTCTCTCTCTGGCCCTGGAAAACTTTTACTGTGAACTAACCCAGACTTTTTCTCAATCTTTTTCTGACTGTGGCTGTCACTCCTCACTGACATGATTTTCACCTGTGGTTCCCTTTGAAATCCTGGGGGCCCCAGTTGAGAACCACCGAACCCATGTGCAACAGATCTAGTGAGGCTTCATAACTATTTTCATATACAAAAAAACCTGCCACAGTGCTTCCGGTCTTAGGAAGATGAAGTAACTATGAGCAGTTTCCGGTTTCTTTAAATAGTTCCTCTGAGCGGGGCTTCTCTCTCTTGGCAGAATTATCCTGGCCACTGTTGGCTGTTGGGCAGCATCCTAGCCTCTACCCACCACATAGCTGTGCTAGTCCCTGCCCCTCTGCCTTGTGGTAGTCAAAACTGTGCCCAGAGTCAGAGAAATAGTACAGGAGCAAGGCATTTGCCCTGCAAGTGGCCAACCAGCGATCCCTGGCACTACAAGTGGTCCTCAAACCTCTCCAGGAGTCATCCCTGAGCACAGAGCAAGGAGCAAGGCCTGACTACCACTGGCTGCACACCCAACACTCCACCCCCACACATACATAATGCAGAACTGTGTTCAACATTACCCAGACTCCCCAGTGTTACTGGTCTTGCTATGACTGTGGATGATAGTAAACCCCGTCACTGTATGAAACTCTGTGGCCCTTAGGTCATCCCATGGCAATGTGATTAGTTTAATGAATAGTTTGTCAGCACATCTACTCTGGAGGAAAGACAGATCCACTCAAAAGCGCTCACAGTCTCAGCCTCCAGAGTCCCAATGTGTGAGAGTCATTTACTCAGTGTTTCTGGCCACTTCCAGGGACAACTCTCTTTCTCCTTCTCTTCCTCCTCCTTCTCCTCCTTCTCCTCCTCCTCTCTCTCCTTCTTCCTCCTCCTCCTCCTCTTCCTCCTCCTCCTTCCTCCTCCTCCTCCTCCTCTTCTCCTTCTCCACCTCCTTCTTCTTCATCCTCCTTCTCCTCTTCTTTTCCTCCTCCTCCTCTTCCCCTTTTCCCCCAATGCAACGGCTCAAACCCAGAGTTCTCCACAGGGGAGGCAAGTGCTCTCTGACAGGGCGCCCGACTCTTCTCAGAACAATGAGCTTCCATTTTGCAACCTGTGAGGCAGTACAGCCTGTCGGGAGCCATGTTCCCTGGTCTGAACCCATCTTCCCGCATTCTGGGTCCTGCTCCTCCCTCCACCCACACAGCAAAATGACAGTGGGTTTTTCCGCCATGGCACTCCCAGCATCTAGTTGGCACATGGGAGGTACCCGGAAAGCACTTGTTAAACAAACATGTAAGAGAAATGAGAATATGTTGCATTGAGCCATGGACCAAAACTGCAGATCTGTAAAAACTGCTGCATTAAAATAGTCAGCACAAATTTGAAAAAAAAAATAGAGAACGAAAAGAAGCTGAGTGATAGCACAGTGGGTATGGCACTTACCTTGCATGCGGCTGACCTGGGCTCAATACCTGGCATGCCATATGGTCCCCTGAGTGCCACCAGGAGTAATTCCTGAGTGCAGTCAGAAGTAATAACCCCTGAGCATCACCGGGTGTGACCCAAAAAAGAAACAAAAACAAAAACACAAGAATTCAGGCAAAGGTTCAAAGGCTTGCTTGCAGGAGGCTCGGGTTCTACTCCCAGCACTGCATGGACCCCTGAGCATACCAAGATCTCGCCCCCAAACCAAAAGAAAGAAATAAAAGCTATTTTGGGGGTCACACCGGCGATGCTCAGGGGTTACTCCTGGCTCTTCACTCAGGAATTACTCCTGGTGGTGCTCGGGGGACCATATGGGATGCCGGGATTGAACCTGGGTTGGCTACATGCAAAGCAAATGCCCTACCCACTGTGCTATCACTCCAGCCCCTAAAAGCCATTTTTCAGTCTTGGGGGGGTCACACCCAGTGGTGTAAAGGATTGAATCTCCTTTCTGGCCCATCTATACATCCATCCACCCACCCACCCACCCACCCACCCACCCACCCACCCATCCATCCACCCACCCACCCACCCACCCACCCACCCACCCACCCACCCACCCATCCATCCATCCATCCATCCATCCATCCATCCATCCATCCATCCATCCATCCATCCATCCATCCATCCATCCATCCATCCATCCATCCATCCATCCATCCATCCATCCATCCATCCATCCATCCATCCATCCATCCACATCCTAACTGGTAATGCTCAGGGGTTACTCCTGGCTCTGCACTCAGGGATTACTCCTGGTGGTGCTCAGGGGACCACATGGCATGGCAGGGATTGAACCTGGGTCAGCTGCATGCAAGACAAAATGCCCTACCTGCTGGACTATTGCTCTAGCCCTCTGACCTCTGCTTTTGAATATTTATTTTTTTTGCTTTTTGGGTCACACCCAGCAATGCTCAGGGGTTACTCCTGGCTCTTCACTCAGGAATTACCCCCTGGTGGTGCTCAGGGGACCATATGGGATGCCGGGGATCAAACCTGAGTCAGCCCGTATAAGGCAAACCCCCTACCCACTGTACTATTGCTCTGGCCCATATATTTTATTGTTAAGAGTCATCTTAAAGGGACTGGAGCGATAGTCCAGCAGGTAGGGTGTTTGCCTTGTACGTGGCCAACCCGGTTCGATCCCTGGCATTCCATATGGTCCCCTGAGCACTGCCAGGAGGAATTCCTGAGTGCAGAGCCAGGAGTAACCCCTGAGTATTGCCGGGTGTGACCTAAAAAGCAAAAAAAAAAAAGTTATCTTAAAGTTAGGAACTTCACATGTATTATCCTAGTAAAGACAAAGTAACCTTTTAAAAACATTTTCTTCATTTGAATTTTTTAATTTCTAGGGCACAGCTGGCAGTGCTCAGGTCTTACTCCTGGCTCTCTGTGCTCAGGGATCACTCCTGGCGGGGCTTGAGAGTCCATATGGGATTCTGGGGAATTAAACCTGGTCGACCACATGCAAGGCCCTCAGCCCCCATAATCCTGAAGACAGGATTATGCAATGCGGAGCTTGAGGCTCAGACAGAGTTCAGGACTTGGGTATGTGGGCAGTTCAGATCCTTTGTCAAGTTCCTGTTCCCTGCCCACAGCCATAAACCTGTGTTGGCTCTTCTGTGAGGTAATTGGCTCATGAACAGCAAACAGAGAAATCACTTTACCATTGTGTACAAATTAGACCAGTCCTCCCTTCCCCCTGGAGACACCTGCAGGAGCACAGACAGAATCTTCTTTACAGGGTCTCAGACTATTTGAACTTGAGGGCAGAGTACAGGCTTTGCACACTGGAGGCCCGGGTTTGAGCCCCAGTCCTGCATGACCCCAAGCACAGAGTAGGGAATAGTTGCTGAGCACTGCCAGAAGCAACTCCCCAACCAAAAAATAAAAAGAATGATGGTTTATTTGTTTATTCATTCACTTCTTTATTAATTAACCAATCAATTAATTTATTGATTTAGTTAGTTAGGGTCACACCTGGTAATGCTCAGGAGTTAT
Organism: Cryptotis parvus; assembly: GCA_021461705.1. Lineage (NCBI taxonomy): Eukaryota > Metazoa > Chordata > Mammalia > Eulipotyphla > Soricidae > Cryptotis > Cryptotis parvus. The sequence continues at coordinate 7,683 of JAJIBD010037140.1, forward strand.
TCCTGGCTCTGCACTAAGGAATTACTTCTGGCATTGCTTGGGAGACCCGGACTGCGGTGTGCAAGGCAAATACCCTACCTGCTGTACTATTACTCCAACCCCAGGAATGGATGGTTTAAACAGAAATCACTTATCTCTCAGTCCAGAGGCTCCAAGATCCAGGGGCCAGCAGATTTGACATCTGGGCACAGCCTGTTTCCTGGTTCATATCTTCTGGGTCTCCCGAGGCAGACAGGAAGGAGCTCTCTGGGCTGGGTTTAGTTTCTCTCTCTCTCTCTCTCTCTCTCTCTCTCTCTCTCTCTCTCTCTCTCTCGCTTTCTGGGTCACACCTGGCAAGCTCAGGGGTTACTCCTGGCTCTGCACTCAGGAATTACTCCTGGCGGTGCTCAGGGGACCATATGGGATGCCGGGATCAAACCCTGGGCCGGCATGAGCCGGCTGTGTGCAAGGCAAACGCCCTACCCGCTGGACTATCACCCGGCCTCATAGTTTCTCTCTCTTGGTGCCAGGGTATAAACACAGGGCCTCATATCTAAAAAAGGCAGGTGCTCTACCACTGAGACTTTCCTTCTAGTAAGAGCTCTAATCCCATTAGGATCTATTCTAATCACTTTTTAGTTCCCTCCCTGCAAATACTGGCACATTGGGGACTGGATTTTAGCATATGATTTAATGGGGAGTGGGGTAGGGGGGGTTTCCTAGGTGATGTTCAAGGGACCCAGAGGCAATACCTGGTGGTTTTTGGTCAATGGGGCTGGACAGTGGAATGCCAGGACCTGAGGAGGTGGTGCTGCTCAGGTCCTCCACTGCTGGGGACTACGCAGGCCACCTCCATACTGCCTGTGGGCCTCTGGGACTCTACCTGGCGATGCTGGGGGTGGGGCATGTGGTGGTGGGAATCAAACCAGGGTTTCATACACGCTAGACCTGTGTCCTGGTATCTCTATCTCCCTGGCCCCTCAGTACGTAACTTTTGTTTTGTTTTGAGGCTGCACACAGCAGTGCTCAAGGCTTACCCTGACCCTGTTTTCAGGGATCACTCCTGGTGGACCATATGGGGAGCTTGGGGCTCAGCCTGGATAAGTCATGTGCAGGGAAAGCCCCTTACCCACTGTGTCCTATCTCTCTGGCCTCCATTTGTAAATTTCAAGGGGACACAACATTCCACCTGTTGCACATGGATTTACCATGGCAAGATTTTCCATGTGGAGTCATATGGGAGTCAGAGACTATGTTTTAACCCCAAATCATGAAGGAAGATATACATGTTCAGGAAAATGAACCTGCCAGGATAAAATCCAAGATTTCACCTTGCCTAATCCAATTTCCTCTGTGAACCTCTGTGAACTAGTTGCTGAATTCATAACTTTGCCCCATAGTTCTGCCTTCTTGAAATGAAGTCCAGTCAATGCCCTGTTTGCCATTTGCTCCCTCATATCAGAATTTTTTTAAAGTCATACGGTACGAGAATGTGTCTCTTCTTCTTCTTCTTCTTCTTCTTCTTCTTCTTCTTCTTCTTCTTCTTCTTCTTCTTCTTCTTCTTCTTTCTTCTTCTTCTTCTTCTTCTTCTTCTTCTTCTTCTTCTTCTTCTTCTTCCTTCTCCTTCTCCTTCTCCTTCTCCTTCTCCTTCTCCTTCTCCTCCTCCTCCCTCCTCCTCCTCCTCTTCTTCTTCCTCCTCCTCCTCCTCCTCCTCCTCTTCTTCTCCTTCTCCTCCTCCTCCTCCTCCTCCTCTCCTCCTCTTTCTTTTCCTTCTCCTCCTCTTCCCTCCTCCTCCTCCTCTTTTTTGCTTTTTGGGTCACACCCAGCAATGCTCAAGGGTTACTCCTAGCTCTTCACTCAGGAATTACTCCTGGCAGTGCTTGGGCAACTATATGGGATGCTGGGGATCAAACCCGGTTGGCTGTGTGCAAGGCAAATAACCTACCTGCTGTGCTGTTGCTCTAGCCCCTGCATCTGTTTATTTTCTACCTACTCCATCTCCTCAGAGAATTTGCCTGGGAGGGGGAGTGGCAGAGAGACAGGAAGAGCAGGTAAGGCACTTACTCTGCACACATCGGACGGGGTTTCAATCGCTGAGCCCCTCCAGGAGTGATCCTTGAGTAGAAAGCCTTAGCAAGGCAGGTATGGCTCAAACAGAACATCAACAACAAAAATGGTCTGGGATGGGGACACTTACTTGTCCTTGCTACCTGTATTGGTGCTCAATCATTGACAACAATGATGGGATTGGGAAAGCTACTTGCTTTCTAGTCAGTAGATAAGCATGTCTGTGTGCTGAGGCAGCAGGCTGATGGCAGGGTACTCCAAACGCGGGAAGACAAAGTACTCTGCAGTCTTATCTGCTCCTTCCTCACACAGTCCAAGGTAAAGACCTTGAGAAAAGGGGGCCGGAGCAATAGCACAGCGGGTAGGGTGTTTTGCTCCGCATGTGGCCAACCCGGCTCAATCTCCAGCATCCATATGGTCTCCTGAGCTAAGAGCCGGAGCGAAGAGTAACTTCTGAGCATCGCCGGTGTGACCCAAAAAGTGGGAAAAAAAAATACCTGGGAAAAATCTATTTTTCTCATTATTTTTGGTTGTTTTGGGCCACACCCAGTGGTACACAGGGGTAACTCCTGGCTCCGCACTGGGGACTTACACTGGCAGGGCCCAGGAAACCATATAGAACACTGAGGACCAGCCCTAGTTGGCCAAGTGCAAGGCAAGCCCCCTACGCACTGAACTATCTCTCCAGTCACTATTTTCCTTCCCTTTAAGCAGTCTTTATTTGGGGGAGGTGAGAGGAGCACCCGACGGTGCTCAGGATTTAACTCCTGCCTCTGCACTCAAGGATCACTCTGGGTGACACTCAGGGATATACGATGCCTGCGATCAAGCCCAGCTCGACCTCTGCAAGGCAAGAGCCTTATCTGCTATACTGTTTTCGGAGGCCCCTAAAGCAGCCTGTTGAACAGAGGGGCCAGCAGGCCAAGGGCTATCCTGCTCAGACGACGGAGGCACTCCGAAAGATCTTGGGATCCCAGTCAGCTTCATAATGGCCGATAGCACGGTGATTCAATAAAAAATTGAAAAAAAACCAAAAACACCAAACCAACCCGAAGATCTTGAGATAATTTGCTAGACGCAGAGGAAGCCAAACAACCTCGGCCTCTGGAGACACTGCTCTCCTCTGATGGCTTTCTTCCAACCGGACCAGGAAACAGAGAAAGATCTGGTAGTCAGAGAAAGGGCGGGTATCTATAGAATTCCACCTCCAGGTCCCGTTAACCGAGCAGATAGCCCTGGGCAAGACCCACGCGCAGGAGGCGGGATGCAACGTGGTGGCTGGGCGGAGCCAGGAGCATCAGGACACGCCCACCCCGCAGGCACCACGCCCCTGACCGCAGGCCCTTGCCCCGGCAACCCCCGCCCCCTCCCGGGACCCGGCCGGGTTGCAGCTCACTCCCCAACGGGGGCCCGGGGAGCCTCCAGGCGGTGAGGCTCCCGCCCACCCTGAGCTGCAGCCTCCGCATGGAGGGGCCACCACTCCGCCGGCGGGGTCGGGGCGGTTTCCGCCACCGCCGCAGGGAGGCGGAGCCGCTGCTGTTCCTGGAGGCCCGGAGCCCGGCAACACCCGGGACACGAGACGGCGGCGCAGCGGTACAGCGCCCGTCTGCTGCAGGCCGGCTACGAGCCCGAGAGGTGACGCCCAGCTCAGGGCAGGGTGGGCGCGGCGGCTCCGGAGAACCCCGCGGCGCTGGGAAGGGCACGGGGCTGGAGGGGTAGGGAAGCGGGCACGGCCGGGCAGACCCCACCACTTTGGCTTCGGACGGTTTCAACCTCTTAACTTCCTGAAAGTGGGTTCAGACGCCACGCAGCTGTCACTAGTTGGGGTGGAGGGTGCGCAGGTGGGGACTGTGGAAAGGGTTTGGTGTTACCCTGCAACCCTAGGTCTTGCATCGGGCCTCTACTGCGTCCCTCGACGGCACCCGTCCAAGTGGCTCAAACTCCCCGGGCTCCAGCTATGTTTGTGGAGTTCCCCGTCCAGCATTATGCGTGCGTTTCCTCAGCACTTTCTCCCTAGAACTACCTTCTTTCTTAGCGGCAGGTGTCCAGAAGGATTCCCCTGGTCAGAGAAGGGTGCAGACCCCGCCCCATTTACTGTCAGTCTGATGAGGCAGCCCGTGAGCGGACCCCCCAGCCCCCAACCCCAAACCTTTAGTTTTTCTCCTAAGATCCAGGACCCCCTCCTGCCCTGACCCTACTGGAGTCCAGGAAGGGCCACTGAAGGAAGAGCAGGGCTGTGGAGCTGGCCCCAGCGGAGAAGGAGACAGTGGCTAATCTCTGGGTTGTGCCTGCTCTTGAAATACACTCCTACAGTCTTCCTGGTCCAGCTGATTAGGACTTCTGTCGCTGCCCCATCTGCTGGTGCTCTGCGGCTTGGGGAAAGTGACCTGGGTAGTGGTTTGAGGGGAATGGTACCAGGGAACTAGCCGCATGGGTGTGTGTGTGTGTGTGTGTGTGTGTGTGTGTGTGTGTGTGTGTGTGTGTGTGTGTGTGTGTGTGTGTGGGGGGATGATGGATTGGTGGCTTATGTAAGAACTATTAAGGGCTTAAGGGACTGCCTGGCCACTGCTCCCCACCCAGGCTGCTTCTCTAGAGTGGACACAGATCCATCTCTCTTTCTACCCTGACCCC
>JAJIBD010037141.1:0-11629 GCA_021461705.1 Cryptotis parvus
AGGGACAGTGGGTATAAGGGACAGTGGGTATAAGGGACAGCGGGTATAAGGGACAGTGGGTATAAGGGCAAGTGGGTATAAGGACCAGTGGGTATAAGGGACAGCGGGTATAAGGGATGAGTGGGTATAAGGGCAGTGGGTATAAGGGACAGTTGGTATAAGGGACAGTGTGTATAAGGGACAGCGGGTATAAGGGACAGTTGGTATAAGGGACAGTGGGTATAAGGACAGTGGGCATAAGGGACGAGTGTATTAAGGGACAGTGGGTAAAAGGGACAGTCGGTATAAGGGACAGTCAGTATAAGGGACAAGTAGGTATAAGGGACAGTTGGTATAAGGGCAAGTGGGCATAAAGGGACAGTTGGTATAAGGGCAGTGGGCTAAGGGACAGTTGGTATAAAGGGACAGTGTGCATAAGGGACAAGCGGTATAAGGGACAGTTGGTATAAAGGGACAGTGGGTATAAGGACAGTGGGCACCAAGGGACAGATGTATATAAGGGGACAGTGGGTATAAGGGACAGTCCAGTATAGGGACAGTCAGTATAAGGGACAGTGGGTATAAGGGGACAGTTGGTATAAGGGCAGTGGGTATAAGAGCAGTGGGTATAAGGGACAGTCGGTATAAGGGACAGTGGTGCCATAAGGGACAGTGGGTATAAGGGCAGTGGGCATAAGGGACAGTTGGTATAGGGACAGTGTGTATAAGGGACAGCGGGTATAAGGGACAGTGGGTATAAGGGACAGTGGGTATAAGGAGCAGTGGGCTAAGGGAGGGACAGGTCTAAGGGACAGTGGGTATAAGGGACAGTCGGTATAAGGGACAGTCAGTATAAGGGACAGTGGGTATAGGGACAGTCGGTATAAGGGACAGTCAGTATAAGGGACAGTTGGTATAAGGGACAGCAGTGGGTATAAGGGACAGTGTGGGCATAAGGGACAGTTGGTATAAGGGCAGTGGGTATGGGGATGGTGTGTACTGGGACAAGTATGAGTGATCTGTGCCCTCCCATCATTACCGAGTGGAGCCCCAGAGCTGAGACCCAGTAGCTGAGCCATCCCTGCCTCTGCTCACAAGCATGACCGAGAGCCCCGTGTCTCACTGTAGCGCTCAAGGTCACCAGGGCTGACATGGCACCCCTCTCAAAGGCACCAGATTCTAGGGGCACAGAACCCCTTATGCTGTCGACTTTCCAAATCAGTCCCTAAATCCCTGCCGCCTCAACGCCCTAGCATGTTTAGGAGGTTCGTCGATGAGGACTTGGCGCCCTTTTCTCTTTTCATTGTTTCCAGGTTGCTGCTGGCTGGTGCTGGGGGTGCGGCTGCCACTCCACATGCAAGCATGAGCCCAGCCTTCTCTGTCTTTTCTCAGGGCTGGTGTTTTGGGCACAGCTCAGCTGGCTATGCTCAGGGCTTACTCCTGGCACTGTGCTCAGGGATCACTCCTGGGCGGCAACAGGCGTGATCCTGAGTGATCCCGCACCATCTGGGGTGCTAGGGGATGGAAGTAAAGTCACCTGCATACATAACAAATGCTTCACCTGCTGTCCTGTCTCCTAGGGACGCCCTTTTTCACACCTCATACAAAGGCTCCCACATACGCTCCACACTCTAACATACACATACTCATAAGTACACTAACCCTCATACACTCACACACATCATACACTCTTACATACACGCATACACTTTTACATATACACATGCTCTTATACATACACTCACATTTCATATGCACACATACAAACACAGTACATAGGCAAGCATCTGTGTCTGTGTCTGTCTATCTGTCTTTTCCCTCTCACCTAGAGCGTGTGGGTGGGGCTATCTTGGAACTGAGACCTCAGAGACCTTATTGGCTCAGTCACAGAAGAGTGACAGAGCAGGAGCTGAAAGCCCATAGTCCAGCGGGTAGGGCATTTACCTCGCGCAGCAGACCTAGGTTCAATCCCGGCACCCCATATGGTTCCCTGAGCACCGCCAGGAGTAAGTCCCTGAGTGCAGAGCCAGGAGTAACCCTGAGCATCACTGGGTGTCACTCAAAAAGCAAAATAATAAATCAATAAAGTGACAGCCCAGATGGAACCAGAAAGGGTGTGGGAGACCTGGATACCGGGGACCGGGCCACCTGCTTGGACTGGAGGAGCCCAGCCTGCAAGTTTGCCACACCTCCTCCCAGAGCAGGAAAGAAAAGGGGGGAAAGCAAAGGCAGGATTTCCCTCTTCTGGAGTCACATGTGACACCCCAAGATGCCTCCCAAGAGCTTCTCTGTGCCTCCCCACCCTGCCTTAGTCTAGAGGCCATGGGCTGGGCTGACTTTGCCACCGCTTACCCCCCTGCAGGGATCAGGCAGCTGCAGCCTGCAGTGCCCTGGGACCTGCCCAGAGGCCCAAGTCTCCAGCAAGTCAAAGGCCCTACTCGCTGCAGCCCACGTCACTTACTCCTGGAAGAGGCCTTACTTAGATCAAAAATCCGAATCTTAAGAGTGACCCCCTCTGCCTCTGGTGTCGGGTTCTGCAGGAAGCCTGAGGGAGGAATCAAGTGTTGGTCCAAACGAGGCTCTTACCTGGGCCCTGGCAGTCATCACGCCCGCCTGGGACCTGGCCACTCAGTCCAAGCCCCACTGTGACAGGATTTATGAGAAAATACGAAAGCACCAGTCGGTGTCTGACATGAGTCTACTCCATTAGTGGGGGGCCTTCTCCCGTCGTGGGTTCAGTCCCAGGGGCAGGGAGATGGGCCAAAGAGCTGAGCACAGACGGATAGAGAGCTGGTGTAACAGGTAGGAAACTTGCCTTGGCCGTGGTCAACTCAGGCTTAATCCTCTGCACATGTGGCTCTCTGACCAGGAGGCATCCTGAGTGTAGAGCCAGGAGTAAGCCCGAGTTTCTCTGGGGATAGCCCCAGACAAACAAACAAACACAGAACCTTGCCTTGTGTGGTTCCCAACACTACCAGGATGTGGAACTTGACCTGTGGGGGCCCTGGGTCTGGTGTCAGCCTTGTCTATCCCCCAGGCTGGGAGTAGCCCCTGTGTACCTCTAGGTGCGGTACCAAAACAGAAACAGTTTCAGTTTCAGAACTATTTTGGCTTCTCCCACTCACCCACATCCTGAGGGTCAAAATCAAGGGCAAGACGTTTATCTTGTGCCCCTGGACCCCTGCGCCCTGCTGGATTCTCCAAGCATTGGTGAGCGGGCAGGAGCCTGAGTGTAGAAGGGAGGGAGGCTGAGGGTTAGCTGGTGCTAATTTCATCTTAATCCTATAAATATATTGGACTCAGGGACTTTTCATTCAAGCTAGGAAAGAATTATTTTTGGTGTTGTGTTTTGGGCCACACCCATGGGCACTCAGGGGCTACTCCCACATTGGTCCTTGGAGTTACTCTTGACCATGGTCAGCAGCAAAAGCATTAGTGGTGGTGGTGTGTGTATGAGTGTGTGTGGTGAGGTGCTGTACTGGGTGTGCTCAGGGCTACTCCTGACTCTGTGCTCAGAGATCGCTCCTGGGTAGCTCTATGTGGTGCCAGAAATTGAGCCTAAGTCAGGTGTGTGCAAGGCAAGCGCCCTCCCGCTGTGCCATCTCTCCAGCCCCAGTAAAAGGCTTTGTTTGATCTCTTCTTCTTCTTCTTCTCTCCTTCTCCTCCTCCTCCTCCTCCTCTTCTTCCTCCTCCTCCTCCTCCGTCTCCTTCTTCTTCTCCTCCTTCTCCTCCTTCTCCTCCCTTCTCCTCCCTTCTCCTCCTCCTCCGTCTCCTTCTTCTTCTTCTCCTCCCTTCTCCTCCTTCTCCTCCTTTTCCTCCTCCTCCTCCTTTTCCTCCTTTTCCTCCTCCTCCTCCTTCTCCTCCTCCTCTTTTTTTGCTTTTTTGGGTCACATCTGGCAATGCTCAGGGGGTTACTCCTGGCTCTGCACTCAGGAATTTCTCTTGGCGGTGCTCAGGGGACCATATGGGATGGCGGGGATCGAACCCGGGTTGGCGGCTGCAAGGCAAACGCCCTACCCGCTGGACTATCGCTGTGGCCTCATGTTTGTTTCTTTGTTTTTGGGGCTACACCCGGTGGTGGCTCTGAGCTCTGGGACCACTCCTGGTGGGCTCAGAGATGGAACCTGGGGCAGGCATGTGCAGGTAAGACAAGCACCCTACCTGCTGTGCTATCTCACCCTACCCACTGTTTTCTCTCTCTCTCTCTGGCCCTGGAAAACTTTTACTGTGAACTAACCCAGACTTTTCTCAATCTTTTTCTGACTGTGGCTGTCACTCCTCACTGACATGATTTTCACCTGTGGTTCCCTTGAAATCCTGGGGGCCCCAGTTGAGAACCACCGAACCCATGTACAACAGATCTAGTGAGGCTTCATAACTATTTCATATACAAAAACCTGCCACAGTGCTTCCGGTCTTAGGAAGATGAAGTAACTATGAGCAGTTTCCGGTTTCTTTAAATAGTTCCTCTGGAGCGGGGCTTCTCTCTCTTGGCAGAATTATCCTGGCCACTGTTGGCTGTTGGGCAGCATCCTAGCCTCTACCCACCACATAGCTGTGCTAGTCCCTGCCCCTCTGCCTTGTGGTAGTCAAAACTGTGCCCAGAGTCAGAGAAATAGTACAGGAGCAAGGCATTTGCCCTGCAAGTGGCCAACCAGCGATCCCTGGCACTACAAGTGGTCCTCAAACCTCTCCAGGAGTCATCCCTGAGCACAGAGCAAGGAGCAAAGGCCTGACTACCACTGGCTGCACACCCAACACTCCACCCCCCACATACATAATGCAGAACTGTGTTCAACATTACCCAGACTCCCCAGTGTTACTGGTCTTGCTATGACTGTGGATGATAGTAAACCCCCGTCACTGTATGAAACTCTGTGGCCCTTAGGTCATCCCATGGCAATGTGATTAGTTTAATGAATAGTTTGTCAGCACATCTACTCTGGAGGAAAGACAGATCCACTCAAAAGCGCTCACAGTCTCAGCCTCCAGAGTCCCAATGTGTGTGAGAGTCATTTACTCAGTGTTTCTGGCCACTTCCAGGGACAACTCTCTTTCTCCTTCTCTTCCTCCTCCTTCTCCTCCTTCTCCTCCTCCTCTCTCTCCTTCTTCCTCCTCCTCCTCCTCTTCCTCCTCCTTCTTCCTCCTCCTCCTCCTCTTCTCCTTCTCCACCTCCTTCTTCTTCATCCTCCTTCTCCTCTTCTTTTCCTCCTCCTCCTCTTCCCCTTTTCCCCCCAATGCAACGGCTCAAACCCAGAGTTCTCCACAGGGGAGGCAAGTGCTCTCTGACAGGGCGCCGACTCTTCTCAGAACAATGAGCTTCATTTTGCAACCTGTGGAGGCAGTACAGCCTGTCGGGAGCCATGTTCCCTGGTCTGAACCCATCTTCCCGCATTCTGGGTCCTGCTCCTCCCTCCACCCACACAGCAAAATGACAGTGGGTTTTTCCGCCATGGCACTCCCAGCATCTAGTTGGCACATGGGAGGTACCCGGAAAGCACTTGTTAAACAAACATGTAAGAGAAATGAGAATATGTTGCATTGAGCCATGGACCAAAACTGCAGATCTGTAAAAACTGCTGCATTAAAATAGTCAGCACAAATTTGAAAAAAAATAGAGAACGAAAAGAAGCTGGAGTGATAGCACAGTGGGTATGGCACTTACCTTGCATGCGGCTGACCTGGGCTCCAATACCTGGCATGCCATATGGTCCCCTGAGTGCCACCAGGAGTAATTCCTGAGTGCAGTCAGAAGTAATAACCCCTGAGCATCACCGGTGTGACCCAAAAGAAACAAAACAAAAACACAAGAATTCAGGCAAAGGTTCAAAGGCTTGCTTGCAGGAGGCTCGGGTTCTACTCCCAGCACTGCATGGACCCCTGAGCATACCAAGATCTCGCCCCAAACCAAAAGAAAGAAATACAAAAGCTATTTTGGGGGTCACACCGGCGATGCTCAGGGGTTACTCCTGGCTCTTCACTCAGGAATTACTCCTGGTGGTGCTCGGGGGACCATATGGGATGCCGGGGATTGAACCTGGGTTGGCTACATGCAAAGCAAATGCCCTACCCACTGTGCTATCACTCCAGCCCCTAAAGCCATTTTTCAGTCTTGGGGGTCACACCCAGTGGTGTAAGGATTGAATCTCCTTTCTGGCCCATCTATACATCCATCCACCCACCCACCCACCCACCCACCCACCCACCCACCCATCCATCCACCCACCCACCCACCCACCCACCCACCCACCCACCCACCCACCCATCCATCCATCCATCCATCCATCCATCCATCCATCCATCCATCCATCCATCCATCCATCCATCCATCCATCCATCCATCCATCCATCCATCCATCCATCCATCCATCCATCCATCCATCCATCCATCCATCCATCCACATCCTAACTGGTAATGCTCAGGGGGTTACTCCTGGCTCTGCACTCAGGGATTACTCCTGGTGGTGCTCAGGGGACCACATGGCATGGCAGGGATTGAACCTGGGTCAGCTGCATGCAAGACAAAATGCCCTACCTGCTGGACTATTGCTCTAGCCCTCTGACCTCTGCTTTTGAATATTTATTTTTTTTTGCTTTTTGGGTCCACACCCAGCAATGCTCAGGGTTACTCCTGGCTCTTCACTCAGGAATTACCCCTGGTGGTGCTCAGGGGACCATATGGGATGCCGGGGATCAAACCTGAGTCAGCGCGTATAAGGCAAACCCCTACCCACTGTACTATTGCTCTGGCCCATATATTTTATTGTTAAGAGTCATCTTAAAGGGACTGGAGGCGATAGTCCAGCAGGTAGGGTGTTTGCCTTATACGTGCCAACCCAGGTTCGATCCCTGGCATTCCATATGGTCCCCTGAGTACGCCAGGAGGAATTCCTGAGAGTGCACAGGAAAACATGAGTAATACCGAGTGTGACTCCAAAAAGCAAAAAAAAAAAGTTATCTTAAAGTTAGGAACTTCACATGTATTATCCTAGTAAAGACAAAGTAACCTTTTAAAAACATTTTCTTCATTTGAATTTTTTTAATTTCTAGGGCACAGCTGGCAGTGCTCAGGTCTTACTCCTGGCTCTCTGTGCTCAGGGGATCACTCCTGGCGGGGGCTTGAGAGTCCATATGGGATTCTGGGGAATTAAACCTGGTCGACCACATGCAAGGCCCTCAGCCCCCATAATCCTGAAGACAGGATTATGCAATGCGGAGCTTGAGGCTCAGACAGAGTTCAGGACTTAGGTATGTAGGCAGTTCAGATCCTTTGTCAAGTTCCTGTTCCTGCCCACAGCCATAAACCTGTGTTGGCTCTTCTGTGAGGTAATTGGCTCATGAACAGCAAACAGAGAAATCACTTTACCATTGTGTACAAATTAGACCAGTCCTCCCTTCCCCCTGGAGACACCTGCAGGGAGCACAGACAGAATCTTCTTTACAGGGTCTCCAGACTATTTGAACTTGAGGGCAGAGTACAGGCTTTGCCACTGGAGGCCCGGGTTTGAGCCCCAGTCCTGCATGACCCCAAGCACAGAGTAGGGAATAGTTGCTGAGCACTGCCAGAAGCAACTCCCCAACCAAAAATAAAAAAAGAATGATGGTTTATTTGTTTTATTCATTCACTTCTCTATTAATTAACCAATCAATTAATTTATTGATTTAGTTAGTTAGGGTCACGCCTAGTAATGCTCAGGAGTTATTCCTGGCTCTGCACTAAGGAATTACTTCTGGCATTGTTGGGAGACCCGGACTGGGTGTGTGCAAGGCAAATACCCTACCTGCTGTACTATTACTCCAACCCCAGGAATGGATGGTTTAAACGAAATCACTTATCTCTCAGTCCAGAGGCTCCAAGATCCAGGGGCCAGCAGATTTGACATCTGGGCACAGCCTGTTTCCTGGTTCATATCTTCTGGGTCTCCCGAGGCAGACAGGAAGGAGCTCTCTGGGCTGGGTTTCTAGACTCTCTCTCTCTCTCTCTCTCTCTCTCTCTCTCTCTCTCTCTCTCTCTCTCTCTCTCGCAGCTTTTCTAGGTCACACCTGGCAAGCTCAGGGTTACTCCTGGCTCTGCACTCAGGAATTACTCCTGGCGGTGCTCAGGGGACCATATGGGATGCCGAGGATCAAACCTGGGCGGCATGAGCCGGCTGTGTACAAGGCAAGCGCCCTACCAGCTGGACTATCACTCCGGCCTCATAGTTTTCTCTCTCTTGGTGCCAGGGTATAAACACAGGGCCTCATATCTAAAAAGGCAGGTGCTCTACCACTGAGACTTTCCTTCTAGTAAGAGCTCTAATCCCATTAGGATCTATTCTAATCACTTTTTAGTTCCCTCCCTGCAAATACTGGCACATTGGGGACTGGATTTTAGCATATGATTTAATGGGGAGTGGGGTAGGGGTTTCCTAGGTGATGTCCAAAGGGACCCAGAGGCAATACCTAGTGGTTTTTGGTCAATGGGGCTGGACAGTGGAATGCCAGGACCTAAGGAGGTGGTGCTGCTCAAGGTCCTCCACTGCTGAGGACTCACACAGGCCGCCTCCATACTGCCTGTGGGCCTCTGGGACTCTACTAGCGTGCTGGGGGTGGGGCATGTGGTGGTGGGAATCAAACCAGGGTTTCATACACGCTAGACCTGTGTCCTGGTATCTCCTATCTCCCTAGCCCCTCAGTACGTAACTTTTGTTTTGTTTTGAGGCTGCACACAGCAGTGCTCAAGGCTTCACAACCCTGTTTTCACAGGATCACTCCTGGTGGACCATATGGGGAGCTTAGGGCTCCAGCCTGGATAAGTCATGTGCAGGAAAGCCCCTTACCCACTGTCCCTATCTCTCTGGCCTCCATTTGTAAATTTCAAGGGGACACAACATTCCACCTGTTGCACATGGATTTACCATGGCAAGATTTTCCAGTGGAGTCATATGGGAGTCAGAGACTATGTTTTAACCCAAATCATGAAGGAAGATATACATGTTCAGGAAAAATGAACCTGCCAGGATAAAATCCAAGATTTCACCTTGCCTAATCAATTTCCTCTGTGAACCTCTGTGAACTAGTTGCTGAATTCATAACTTTGCCCCATAGTTCTGCCTTCTTGAAATGAGTCCAGTCAATGCCCCTATTTGCCATTTGCTCCCTCATATCAGAATTTTTTTAAAGTCATGCAGTGCGAGAATGTGTCTCTCTTCTACTTCTTCTCTTCTTCTTCTTCTTCTTCTTCTTCTTCTTCTTCTTCTTCTTCTTCTTCTTCTTCTTCTTCTTCTACTACTTCTTCTTCTTCTTCTTCTTCTTCTCCTTCTCCTTCTCTCCTTCTCCTTCTACCTTCTCCTTCTCCTTCTCCTCCTCCTCCTCTCCTCCTCCTCCTCTTCTTCTTCCTCCTCCTCCTCCTCCTCCTCCTCTTTCTTCTCCTTCTCCTCCTCCTCCTCCTCCTCTCCTCCTCTTTCTTTTCCTTCTCCTCCTCTTCTCCTCCTCCTCCTCTTTTTGCTTTTTAGGTCACACCCAGCAATGCTCAAGGGTTACTCCTAGCTCTTCACTCAGGGATTACTCCTGGCAGTGCTGGGCAACTATATGGGATGCTGGGGATCAAACCCGGTTGAGCTGTGTGCAGAGGCAAATAACCTACCTGCTGTGCTGTTGCTCTAGCCCCTGCATCTGTTTATTTTTCTACCTACTCCATCTCCTCAGAGAATTTGCCTGGGAGGAGTGGCAGAGAGACTGGAAGAGCAGGTAGGCACCCACTCTGCACACATGGGACGGGGTTTCAATCGCTGAGGCCTCAGGAGTGATCCTTGAGTAGACATAGCAAGGGCAGGTATGGCTCAAACAGAACATCAGCAACAAAAATGGTCTGGGATGTGGACACTTATGCTTGTCCTTGCTACCTGTACTAGGTGCTCCAATCATTGACAACAATGATGGGATTCTGAGAAAGCTACTTGCTTTCTAGTCAGAAGAAAAGCATGTCTGTGTGCTGAGGCAGCAGGCTGATGGCAGGAGTACTCCAAGCGCGGGGAAACAAAGTACTCTGCAGTCTTATCTCTCTTACTCACAGTCCAAGGTAAAGACCTTGAGAAAGGGGGCGGACAATAGACTGCGGTCAGGGTGTTTGCCATGAAAAGCCAACCGGGCTCAATCTCCAACATCCATATGGTCCCTGAGCGAGGCCGGAGCGAGGAAGAGTAACTTCTGAGCATCGCCGGGTGTGACCCAAAAAGTGGGGAGAAAAAAAATACCTGGGGAAAAATCTATTTTCTCATTATTTTGAGTTGTTTTCGGGCCACACCCAAGTATCCCACAAGGGTAACTCCTGGCTCCGCACTGAGGGACTTACTCATGGCAGGGCCCAGGAAACCATATAGAACACTTTGAGGACCAGCCCTAGTTGGCCAGGAGTGCAAGGCAAGCCCCTACGCACTGAACTCTCTCTCCAGTCACTATTAGCTTACTTCCCTTAAGAGTCTTTATTTGGGGGGAGGGTGAGAGGGAGCACCCGACGGTGCTCAAGATTTAACTCCTGCCTCTGCACTCAAGGATCACTCTGGGTGACACTCAGGGATATTCGATGCCTGCGATCAAGCCCAGCTCACGACCTCTACGAGGCAAGAGCCTTATCTGCTTTACTGTTTGGAGGCCCCTAAAGCAGCCTGTTGGACAGAGGGCCAGCAGGCCAAGGGCTATCCTGCTCATGTAGCGGAGGCACTCCCAGAAGATCTTAGGATCCCAGTCAGCTTCATAATGGCCGATAGCACGGTGATTCAATAAAGTAAATTGAAAAACCAAAAACACCCCCCAAACCAGCCGAAGATCTTGGAGATAATTTGCTGGACGCAGAGGAAGCCAACAACGCACGGCCTCTGGAACACTGCTCCTCGATGGCTTTCTTCCAACCGGACCAGGAAACAGAGAAAGATCTGGTAGTCAGAGAAAGAGGCGGGTATCTATAGAATTCCACCTCCAGGTCCCGTTAACCGGCAAGATAGCCCTGGGCAAGACCACGCGCAGGAGCGGGATGCAACATGGTAGCTGGGCGGAATGGGCATCAGGACACGCCCACCCACCAGGCACCACGCCCCAGCCAACAGGCCCGCCCAGTAGCCGCCCCCTCCCGGGACCCGGCCGGGTTGCAGCTCACTCCCCAGCGGGGCCCGGGGGAGCCTCAGGCGGTGGGCTCCCGCCCACCTGAGCTGCAGCCTCCCATGGAGAGGGCCACTCGCTCCGCCGGCGGGGTCGGGGCGGTTTCCATCACCGCCACTTGGGGGAGGCGGGCCGCTTTAACTGTTCCAGGCCAGGCCCGGCAACACCGGGACACAGGACAGCGGCGCGCAGCGGTACAACGCCCGTCTGCTGCAGGCCGGCTGCGAGCCCGAGAGGTGACGCCCAGCTCCCAGGGCAGGTGGGCGCGGCGGCTCAAAGAACCCAGCGCTAACGGGCACAGGGCTGGAGGGGTAGAAGTAGGCACGGCCAGGCAGAACCCCTTTCACTTTGGCTTCAGTTGGTTTCAACCTCTTAACTTCCTGAAAGTGGGTTCAGACGCCACGCAGCTGTCACTAGTTGGGGTGGAGGTGCTATAGTGGGGACTGTGAAGGTTTGGTGTTACCCTGCAACCTAGGTCTTGCATCAGGCCTCTACTGCGTCCCTCGGCGGCACC
>JAJIBD010037144.1:0-13322 GCA_021461705.1 Cryptotis parvus
AGTTCACACACTCAAGGGCCTGGGGATCATGCGGGTGCTAAGGAATGAACCTGGGTAGGCCGTATACAAAGCAAGTATACTACCACTGTACCTGCTCTGGCATCCCCTCAGAATTTGTTAAATTGGGAGGAAAAAACTGCTTGACTCAGCTTTAGTTACAGGTCAGAGAGAAAGAATAGATGCATGGAGAGGTTAAATGTCATACGCCTCCCGGAGTTCCCTGCGGATCACCTTTCTCCCACTTTTGAGTCAGGACGAATCCATGGAGAGAGCTTTCCCTAATCAAGGCGTGGTTCCAGTCTGCAATCCGAAGGCAAGAAAGCAAAAGACTAAATGAGAAGTCTGGCTTACTTCTCTATATCCAACTTCTAGTTCTTAACAAGACAGAAAGAAAAAAAAAATCTTTCTTATCAGATATGGGCTACCAGTGCAGACTGGAACAGCAGGAAGAAAAAAAAAGCCATGAGCAGATTCACTATCCAAGGGGTAATATAGCTAAGCCTTGAAAGGAGGTGAATAAGGGGCAACTGATAAAAGCAAGGTACTTTACTGCATCATTCAGGGAGCATCGGATGGATCCCCTTACCCTGGTCCTGAAAGCAAAGTCAGATCCAGTCCGCAGAGGCCCGGCCGGTGCACCATGGCAGTTCCTGAGTGAACTCCCTCTTGAAACAAGTGGGTAAAGACAGGCATGCAGAGAAAGTCAAACCTATAACCGCAACAGACCCGAAATCGTCAAGCACAGACAGCAGCTGAGCTCAGTGACCTAAGCCACCCGATTCAGCTATTTCGATTCTGCACCATCTTTCAGCTGCCACCCATGTGGTCTCCTGCGTTCAGCCTACCCAGGGGTGCTTCGACTTCACCCTCCATACAGTCTTGGCAAAAGACGGGTAAGGTGAGAAGAGCTGCAAATCCCCTCACCACATAGGATTCTTTCTACTTGCTGTTAGTGGTGTTCCAGGTCTGCCTCACCACTGTCCACGTCTCTCGCCCCAGGTTTACTCTCCGTTGCTCCAACACTTCCTCCCACTATCACACAATAGCTCGCCCTCCAGGGCCCCTGGAGTTCTAGAACGCCCCCCTTTTTGTTTTCCTGATAACTCCACCAACTTTCGGGTTCCATGACAAGCCACAGTTATGTCACTTCCTATACTTCAGGCCTGAGGATTCTGTCCACCAAGAAGTCACGCATTTCTCCAGCCCTTGCTTTCCACACTTCCAAACCGCCTACCCTCACCTCTAGGATGACCAATGCACCTTACTTTCTCCGAAGTTCGGACCTTGCTTCTAACTGCAGCTTTGCGGGTCTCACCGCCTGCTTGCCTTTGCCCCCAATGTGTCAGCTATCGGGGACGCAATTTCGCCCTTCTCGCTTGGACACACGTGGGCCTTCCACCGGCAGCTCCGACCGCCACAGCCGCCATCTTTTCCCTCGCGCTGTCCACGCCGGATTCCTTGAAACCAGCAGCCAATCACAACGCCCAAAAAAAAGCCCCCCCAGTAGGCGGGACGAGGTTGCCCTAACAACCAGAGCTGCTTTCCACGGCTCGGGAGCCGGAGAGGCGGAGGCGGTGAGGAGTGATTCTTCCCGCCAATCCGCGGACGGCAAGATGACGTAGCTGCGAGGCCCCGCGAGATCCACCAATGCGCGCCTGGCTCCCGCGAACGCCCGTCTCCCATGATGCCTGGTGGGTTCCTGAAGGTGTATGCGGGGGGACTACACGTCCCATGAAACCCTGCAGTACAAACTTGAAGTGTCATCATTGGGACCAGCGTAATTGTCCTGGGCCAGTGGCGCAATGGATAACGCGATCTGACTACGGATCAGAAGATTCCGGGTTCGACTCCTAGCTGGCTCGGTGGGACTTGCAATTCTTTTATTGCATCCACTGACAGTGATTTTTTTTTGTGTCTAAGTTCATTTTTAAACTTTATTATCCTCTCGACCAGTGTCTCCGGGCCGCAGTTTGGGTCCAGTAGTTGACTTTTTGCAAGTTTTCCCGTTTTCTAAATCTGAAGTGATAATTGTGTCCTTGAAACTCCATCCGAGGTTTGAGGAAACTGGGTTAAGGACTAAGGCTTTGCCTGGGCAGCGATAGGTCATTATTTTTTTTTCCAGTAAATTGTAACAATGAGCCACGTGAACCATGCACAGCTTAAGGCGCTCACACGCACCCCTGAATTTAAGGAAGGGGCCTTTCGGCAGAGGGGGTCACAGTGGGATCGAGTCATGGAGCAACTGGCTGCAGATCTGCGTCTTTTCTAACGACTGCTGGTGGGACTCCGGAAGAGGAGAAGATGGAGAGCCCCGAGCAGGTGGAGGCCCGAGCAAGGATAAAGGAGGGCAATGCGCGGGCCCAGCGTGGGGGCATTGGCCGCGGAGGACCGAAGAGCAGTGGCTGGAGCTGGCGTGAGGGGGCGGACGCTGGCAGTGCCCAAGCCCTTGGCATCTCTGTGGGTAATAGTCCAGACGAGGAACGCGCTAAGAATCCAGGTTGGGAGCGGTGGGTGGCCTCCAGGGGGCGCCGTGAAACAGCGAGTTGCGAGACCGGTTGTCTGATGGACGGGACGTGGACATCGCCTCCAGGACAGGCTTCTCTGAAGCCTGGAGACTAAAGGGATAACCCGCCTGGGAGCACAGAGAGAGGAAGGGAGGCTGGGATCAAAGGGAGTCCCCCAAAGGAGAAAGTCTTGAATCAAAAGAACTAAGAAAAAGCGTTGGAGGTACTATCCTACTGCTGCTACTACTATTACTATTACTATTAATTACTTACTGTTACTATTACTATTGCTATTGATATTTGCTATTGCTATTACTACTACTACTACTGCTGCTGCTGCTGCTGCTGCTGCTGCTGCTGCTGCTGCTGCTGCTGCTTTACTACTACTACTACTACTGGTTCATTATTTAGAACAGTTTTATTTTTTATTATATTTTCTAAAACCTTGACGAGCATTTTTTAAAATTTTTTATTATACCACCATGAGACATACACATACAAAGGTGGGGCGGAGCGATAGCCCAGCAGGTTAGCCCAGCGGGTAGGGGCGTTTGCCTTGCCTGCCGCCGGCTCATGCTGGCCCGTTTCGATCCACGGCATCCCACATGGTCCCCGAGCACTGCCAGGAGTAATTCCTGAGTGCAGAGCCAGGAGAAACCCCCTGAGCATTCGGGTGTGACCCAAAAAGCAAAAAAAAAAAAAAAAATTACAAAGGTGTTCATAATTGGTTCTTGCTAATACAGTATTCAGCACCCATCGGCTCCACCAGTGCCCCATTTCCACCACCAATGTACCCCACCCTCTCCCACCCACAAGCATTTTTTTTTTTTGGAGAGTTGGGGGACCATACCTGGCGATGCTCAAGGGTCACCCTGGCTCTGCACTCAGTAATCACTCCTTGGAGGGCATGGGACCATAGAGTGCCCAGGATCGAACCCCTAGATTGTCCTCACGCAAGGCAGTGCCTTACCCACTGTACTGTCGCTCCAGCTTCCAAATTTATTTATTTATTTATTTATTTTTGCTTTTTTGGGCTCTGCACTCAGGAATTACTCCTGGCAGTGCTCGGGGACCATATGGGATGCCAGGGGATCAAACCCGGGCCAGCATGGGCTGGCAGCATGCAAAAGCAAGCGCCCTACCTGCTGGACTATCGCTCCAGCCCCATAGCACCCAATTTTAGAACCATTTTAGATTTATAAAAAAACTAAGCAGGTAGGAACCGAGTTTCCATATGTCTCCTGACATATATAAATATGGTACATTTGAAACAATTCATAAATCAATATTGATTCAGGGCTCTGCCCGTGGGCCCTGAGATGGTTGATGGTCTGACATAGAAAAGACTGGGCCCCTGCGATGAACACAGAGCCACAGCAGAGCCTGGCAAGCTACCCCTGGTGTATTCGATATTCCAAAACAGTAACAGTAAACTTGGACCTCATTCCCATCGAATGGAGACATTACTGGCACCCACTCGAAGCAAATCGATGAACAACAGGAAGACAAGTAACAAGTGACATTATTAACTGAAATCCGTAGTTTTATTTAGATTAGTTTTTATTTAGTATCTTTGCAGTGTGGTTGAATCAGAACTGAGGATGTGGTACAGTGGTCAAGCACTTGCCTTGCTTATATGAGGCCCTGATTCAATTCTGGCTCCACAAAAAAAAGCAAAACCAGGGACTAGAGTAACAGTACACTGTGTAGGGCTCTCTGCCTTGCACTCAGGCAACCCAGGTTTCATACCCAAACCCCAGCGACGTATGGTCCCCTGAAGAGTGATCCCTAAGCACAAAGCCAGGGAGTAAAGCCCTGAGCACTGCAGGTATGACCCAAAAACAAACAAAAAAAAAAAGCCTATCAAGGACACTATTACATATAGTTGTCATCACTCCCTGAACACCTACACCTGTCATCGTTTCAGGCTTATTCCTAGCTCTATACTCAGGGTTCACTCCTGGTGGACTCAGGGGACCATATGGAATGCCAGGTTTCAAATTCAGGTCAGCTTTGTGCAAGCAGACTGATATATTTCTGATATATTATCTTCCTGTCCCTCCCAGGGCTTTTCTTACTGTGAGAGTTTTTTTTAGATGCTCCTTGTTTTTGATGACTAAAGAGTATATTAGTTTTGGGGCTGGAGCGATAGTCCAGTGGGTAGGGCGTTTGCCTTGCACATGGCCAGCCCATGCTGGCTCGGTTGAATCCCCGGCATCCCATGGTCCCCAGAGCATGCCAGAGTAATTCCTCAGTGCAGAGCCAGGAGAAACCCCTGAGCATTGCTGGGTGTGACCCCAAAAAGCAAAAAAAAAAAAAAAAAAAGAGAGTGTAATGGGTTTGTTTTGTTTGTTTGTTTTTGTTTTGTGTCACACCCAGCAATGCTTAAATACTCCTGGTGCTGCCTTGGGGAACCATGGGGGATGCCAGGGTGAAACCTAGATTGGCCATATGCAAGGCAAACATCCTACTCACTGTGCTAACACTGCTCCAATGACTAGTTTGAGGAGTATACTGGCCCCATATACTGCAGGGTGCCTTTACTGGAATTTGATGGTTTTCTCATCACTAAACGGGAGTTATGAACTTGGGGATAAAAATCACATAGGTAAGCGCCGTCTTCATATCACATTAGGAGTATGTACTGTACACCTTTCTTTTTATTTCTATTTATTTATTTTGCTTTTTGGTTACCCGGCGATGCTCAGGGTTACTCCCTGGGATGCTTGGGGGACCCCATGGATATGGGATACCGGGGATCAAACCGGGATGACGCATGTAAGGCAAACGCCCTACCGGGATGACACATGTAAGGCAAACACTGTGCTATCGCTCTGGCCCACCTTTCCTGTTTTGCTTTGGGAAAGACACTCAGAAGTGCTCAGGGCCTCCTCTCGGCTTGGTGCTCGGAGGTCTCTCCTGGTTGAGGGAACACATACCGTGCAGTACCAGGGCTTAGCTCAGGCCTCCAGCATGAAGATCATTACACTAAATCAGGTACATTCCTTTGAGCTAGGTCTCCACCTGTCAACATAGCTTTTTTTAAAATTTTGTTTGGGGTTTTCTTTTTTGTTTGTTTGTTTTTGTTTTTGGGCCACACCCAGTGGTTCTCAGGGCTTACTCTTGGCCTGAGATGGGGTGCTCAGGATTGAACCCAAGCTGACCACATGCAAGGCAAGCACCTTGCCTCGAGTACTATTGCTTTGGCCCCTCAACATAGCTTTTGACTATCCATGCGTTGACCTTTAGCACCTCACAGAAATAATGTTTACCAGGCTTCTTCACTGTGAACTCCCTCTTCCCACCCCCTTCCCAGCACTGTTCTCTTTAAAGGTCACTCTGTGCCCCCCACTCTTCAGGATTATGGAATTATGGTCCCCTCCCTGATGGTGTCTTGATAATTTGATCATTTGTTGGTGGTCGTTCCTGCAAGTGTTTTGAGTAGGTACTTGTCACAGGAAGTAGGTGAGTGCTTTGCCACATTTCGCTGAAGAAACCCACTGTTCTCTGCCCCAGCTGTGTCCAACCAAACTCCATTCACAGAAGACTTATGAGATGTTGCTCCTTCTTCGGAAGCTAATTATCTGGGTTGTGAACCATCTGTGCTCCTGGCATCTTCCCGATGTCAAGCTGTTGGCTGCTCTGCTGGTTGTTAACTACCCATCCATGGGTGAGAGGGAGAGAGAAGCTCTCAGAGGGGAATGCCAGTCTTAAATTCGTATAAAATACATTTCTTAAATTTGTGTGAAATAATCCTAAAATTCTGGCTGACCTTAAACTAAGTTTAAAAGGGATGGATTTCACTGGTGTGGGGTATTTTTGTTGTGGTGTGTGTTGTAGGTTGGTTTTGTTCTTGTTTTGTTTGGGGATCACACCTGGCAGTGCTGGTAGGGCCAGGTTACCCTAGGCTCAGGAGTGCTCAGTACTGGGGACTGAACCTGGGGGATGAGTGGTGGGGCTGCCGCCCTTTGACCTATCTTCCTGACCTGTTGGTTTTCTAATTCCCTAATGGCCTCTGCTTCATGGTCGCAGATGCTGAACAGTTCCTAGCAATCCCACGCCAGAATTGTTTCTTCCTATCCTGCAGCACTTTCCTGCAACCTAAAGAGAAATCAATGTCGGGCTCAGTGGACTGAGCACATGCCTTGTCGGTGGGGAGACCCTGGCTCCCCCAAAGCACCACTCTGGCAGCAGCTCCAGGCACCCCTGGGTGTTGCCCAAAAATAAACAAACCAAAATTAGCATGTATGAGGCCTGTCCACATGAATATGAGCCGTGCACAAGCAGAAAGGGAAGGACTAAAAAAGGGAAGAGTGGTGGAGGGAATCAGACACTCTGGTGGAGGGGATGTGATTTGCGCAAGATAACCTACCATTAACAGTGTTGTAAACCACAGTGCCTAAAATAAAATTTAAGTAAATAAATAAAATCAGGAAACACAAAAAAAAGAATAGAGACTCTAGTAAAGAGTATGGTCACAGGCACAAAGGCAAAGTGACCAGAGTCTGTCCTTTGTTCTTTCCCTGGGCTGAATCACCATTGTAGGCCTGCACTGGATTTAGGCATTAGCTTGGATGAAGATAGAATGAAAACAGGGAGAACAAGGACTTTCTCCAACTTGAGCCAGAAACCATTAAGCCCTAGGAGGGTCTACTTTTCTGAGGGAATGAGGACCCATGCCCAGATGAGCCTCCCATGGGCCCCTCCAGCATTCTGCACCTTCAGGCCTTGTTCTTTTATCGGATCCTGTTTTCCATCCTTGTTTAAGCATCTGCAGCCTCATGGGAGCCCTCCTGTCAGCTCTGGACATGCTTCTTTCCTGGCAGTCACCTCCCTCCCCAGGACCACCTTCACTCACCTCTGTGCCCGCCCAGACAGCCACACTCTCTACACTGGAATAACGGCCTGCTTGACCCTCCTACTGCTCCAAATTGCTTCTTCACAATCAAGGCTGTCCTCCAGCCACAAAAGTGGCAGAGTTACTGAGGCAAAATAATCTACGCCAATTTGCATTCTCTTCCTTGTCATCTCTATTATACAGTATTTATCTGTCAAAATGAATAGAAAGTAGATTCTGTTCTGGAACATAGAAAAAAGATGGAAAACTACCCAGTTTGTTTACGAAGCCAGAATATACCTAATATCAAAAATCTGTCAGAAGTTGGCGTTCCCCAAAAAAAATCTATTGACCAAACTCACTTATGAATATTAATGTAAGAATACAAAAACATTTCATATTGACACATGAAACTAAAGAGTACAGGGGCTGGGGACGGAGACATAGTACAGTGGGTAGGACGCTTGCCCTGCATGCACCCAACCTGGGTTCTATCCCCAGCACCCCATATGGTCCCTCGAGCACTGTCAGGAGTGATTCCTGAATGCAGAGCCAGAAGTAACCTGAGCATCGCCAAATGTGGCCCAAATCCTTCTTTACCCCCAGAAAAGGAACATAAGCGTACAGAGAAATAGTACAAAGAGTAAGGCACTTGCCTTGCATGAGGACAGGTTTGATCTCCACCATCCCATATGGTTCCCTGTGACTTGCCAGGGCTAATTCCTGAGTACAAGCCAGGAGTAACTTCGAGCATCACCAGGTGTGGCCCCCAAAAGACCCCCCAAAAAACCCAAACTATAGATTATATTAACATAATTATTATACATCACAACTAATTAGTGTTTATTCCAAGAGTTAATCCAGGTATTAAAAATTTATATAATAGATAAAAAATAAATCAGGGGCTGGAGAGATAGTAAGTACAGTGGGTAGGCACTTGCCTTGCATATAACTAAACTAGGTTCAATCCCTGACATCCCATATGATCTCCCAAGCACCACCAGAAGTAACCCCTGAGTGCAGAGCCAGGAGTAATTGTAAATCCTGAGTGCCACTGGGTGTAGCAACCTTCTCCTCCCAAAAATTTGGGATAAGAGGCTAGAGAGATAATACATAAGGTAGTTGGTTAGAGTGAGTGCTTATCTTGAGTATGGTGGAAGATTCAATCCCCAGCACCTCATATGGTTACCTGAGCCCAGAAATTATCCCTGAGCACAGAGCTAGGAGTAAGCTCTAAGCACAGTTGGTATGGTCAAAAATAAAAAATAAATAAAAAATAATATTTTAATAAAAATAATAAATAACAATAAAATAATAAACCAATCATACATTTGATCATATTTTAATTGTTATAAGTCAATTCCATTTTCTATATTTATAATAGTCATAATAATGTATATATCTTAAAAGTATCTTTACAATTTATGCAAAGATAAGATAAAAACAGAATGTCTACTCTCATCACCGAGGTATTTAATATTATTTTGAAAAATCCAATACAGTAAGTCTGGAAATTTAAAGAAAAAAGCAGGCTATAACTTTTTGGGGAAAGCAAGACAAATTTATCACTGTTTGCAGATGATATGATTGTATACCTAGAAAATCTATGAGAATCAATTTTAAAGTTAAAAGAATTAATAATAGAATTTGAGGAAGTCACTAGAAACAAGGGCAAATATGAAACAAATCTGTAGTCTTTCTTAGATACTAATAATCATTTATGACATAATTAATAAAAAAAATTCATAATACCACCATTATAGTTAGGAATCACTTACCCACTGGGTCAGAGAAATGACTCAACTGTGGACCATACCACATGGTCCCCTAGCACACTAAGAATGATCCCAAGCACAGAACCTAGAGTCACCTCTAGCAACAATGGTGAGCCCTAACACCAAGACAACTATAGCCTGAAATCAGAGGGTAAAATGCTAAACCCTGTTCATTCATTTATCGACCATGAAGAACTGGAGCCCTCTGTGGTCTCAGTTTCCTATTCACAAAATGGGACTGTAGTTGTTTTGTTCATCAAAACTGTTTTACAGAATCAGATTAGTAACTACAGTAAAGCATTAGAGCATATCAGCACAAACAAGTCTTCCTCATACACTAACTACTGAAATTAGCAGTTTCCCTATTCACAATGGTACCGTCACCACCACTGTAAGACACAGTGAGGAGCTGGGGAGGGGATTCAGTGGACTGGAACAGCAGCTTTCATGCTGGAGCCCAGGGTTGGGGACTCTGAGCAGCCTCTGAGTGACCTCTGAGCACTGAGCTGGGAACAATCCTTGAGCACGTTGTCAGTGTATAGCCACCCCCCACCTATCCCCACAAACACACGGCTGCCACGAAAAAAAAAGTCTGTGAGGCCAGAGCGATAGCAGCAGCAGGTAGGGCATTTGCCTTGCAAGTCGGAAGCAGTTAGATTCGATCTCGGCATCTCCTATGGTGCGAGCACTGCCAGGTGTAATTCTGAGGTGCAGAGCCAGGGTAACCCCTAAGCACAGCTAGGTGTGCCCCCAAAAAAAGTCAGGAACCTATATAATACAGTATGAAATTTTGCATCAATAGTGAAAGACCCCAGGTCGGAGTGATAGTACAGCAGGTAGGGGTTGCCTTGCACACGCGGCCGACCTGGGTTCCATCCAGGGATCCATATGGTCCTGAGCGCACGGCCAGGGTAATTCCTGAGCGAAAGAGCCAGGGGTAACCCCTAGCATCCCGGATGTGACCCAAAAAAAAAAGCAAAAGAAAATAGCGAAAGACTAAAAATTGGAGGAACCAAGCCATGTTCTTGAAAAAATCTTTTTTTTTCTGCTTTGGGTCACACCGACGATGCTCAGGGGTTACTCCTGGCTCTGCACTCAAGAATCACTCCGCAGTACTCGGGGGGACCATATGAGTCCCCGAGATCAAACCGAACCAGCACAGGCGGCGCAGTGCTAGGAGCAAGCGCCTACCTGCTAATATCAGCTCCCCCAAAAATAATCTTATAAATCTAATTTTTGTGTTTACAGCCGTCCAGTCCTCTTTGTCTGGACCGCTTCAGAGTGGTGCTCAGGAGCTACTCTAGCTCTTTGTTCAGGACTGTCACCTGGTGCCTAGGGAATTGAGCAGTTCCAGGGATTGAACTCGGCCTCCCACATTCAAAGCATGTGCTCCAGCACCTCAATCAATTTTGGTTTGGTTTGGTTTGGTTTGGGGCTACATCAGTGATGCTCCAGGGCTGACTCCTAGTCCGTAGTCAGGGACCACTCTTGTAAATGTGAGAACTCTGCATATGATGCTGGGATCAAACCCAGGCCGGCTACCCACAAGGCACATACAAGTGCCTTATTTGCTGTCTGTACTGTCTTGTAGGCCCCCCTCAATCACAGCTCTTTTTGTGGTTGCTTTTGTTTTTTTAGGTTACCCCAGCAGTGCTTAGAGCTTATTCCTGGCTCTGCACTCGGGATTCACTCTGGCTTAGTTCCAGGGCCCATATGGGAAGCTGGGATTGAACTCAGGAACCCGTTGAACTATCACTCCAGCCCACTCAATCACAATTCCTATGAGGAAATCTTTTGTTTTGATTCTACCATGCACTGTTATAAAGCCACATCAGAAAGGTAAAAAAAAAGGAAGAGAAAGGACAAGAAAAGTCGACATGTTTAGTTTATATCCTAAGCCCTGAAATGAAGCAAACAATATAGAAATAAATAGGAATTACAATGTGTAGTTGATACAAGAATACAACTACAGTATGTAGTTGATAAACAATAGTGATCATAGAGCTCACTCAATGGGCTGAGCACAGGCTTTTTCCCCTTAAGGCCTGCATTTGATTCCTGATATCACATGGTCCTGGGAGCACTAAGTCCCATGGGAGTAACTTCTGAGGCACAGCTGGGAGAGGTCCCACAAGCAAAAAAAGCCACCGAAAAATATGACTATAAGAGCTAAACCATTTTTTTTTTTTTTTTGCTTTTTTTTTTTGGGTCACACCTGGCAATGCTCAGGGGTTACTCCTGGCTCTACACTCCAGGATTTACTTCCTAGCGATGCTCAGGGAGACCCTATGGGATGCCCGGGATCGAACCCGGGCTGGCACAGGCCGCCGCGTGCAAGGCAAGCGCCTACCCCTGGGCTATCGCCTCCGCCTCCTAAACCAATATTGACCACGGCTACTGACAACTGTTCGGAAACAGACCAGTTGTATGTATGATTAAATATCTGATATTGATTGTGATAATAGTAATTTTTAACCTTTATTGAGCCCAAGTTTGTGTTAGGTTCCACGAACAAGATATCCTATGAGGCAAAAATTGTAATTCAACTATGGGTGAAGAAATTAGCGCTTAGGTTAAGTGCTTTGCTTTTTAAGAAGAGGTCCTAGATGGCTCACAAACCAGGGTCAACTGACTCCACAGCCTTTGATCTAACCTTAAAACATATCATCTCTAATTTTCCTTCTAGAAAGCTCTCCCAGACAGTCTTCAGAAACTAGGACAAAGGTTAATTAAGAGAAATGCTTAGTATAGCAATTTTTAATGATGGGGAAAAATGTAAAACAACAAGTCGGCTGTCCTATAGGGATATGGTTAAATAAATCATCCATGTAATGAAATCTTAAGCAGCCATTAAAATCAATGTTGTCAGAGAAAATTTAATCATATGGAGAAATGCTTATGATATGCCGCCAAGTGACACATTACAAATTATGCGTGCAGAATAACCTCAATGTGTGTGTGTGTGTGTGTATGTGTGTGGCTGGGAGCAGTGTTTTCCTAGAATTATGCTCTATTCTATAAATGGGAAACTATTTTTTTCATTTATTAGGTGACACCGCTGATGCTCAGAGTTACTCCTGGCTCTGCACTCAGAAATTACCTGTGGCGGTTCTCAGGGGGCCTATATGGGATGCCAGGATTGGGCCAAGTCGGTCGCGTACAAGGCAAGCATCCTATCTGCTGTACTATCCCTCCAGCCCCACTTTCTTTTTTTTCTTTATAGGGGTCACCACTAAAAGTGGCTGGAGTACAGGCCACTCTGGCAATGCTATGCTCTGTGGTACAACCCTGAAAGCTCAGTGCAAACCTGCCAGAGGACCATGCAGTGCCAGGGATCACTCAGGGCTTCACCGTACAAGGCTCGGCGCTCTACCATTTCAGCTATCTCTAACCGGAATTTGTGGGGTGTGGGCAGGACCTTCCAAGCAGTGCTCAGCAGACCTGGGATCCCCTCCCAGTGATCTCAGCCAAGTGGGCTTGCAGTTCTATGCGAAGACTAGGGCTGAGGATGCTGCTGGGATGCTGCTACAGGACTGGGGATTCCCAAGGGCCTCACCTGCACAGGATGCTGGGGAACCATATGGTGCCAGGGACGGAATGTGCACAAGCCTGTGAGCCAGTCTCCCTGTTTTGGTCCTTTCTTTGTTTTTTGTTTGTTTTTTGTTTTTTTTTTTTTGGGGGTCACACCAGGCAATACTCAAGGGTTACTCCTGGCTCTGCACTCAGGCATTACTCTTGACAGTGCTCAGGGGACCATATGGGATGCCAGGGGATCAAACCAGGTGGCCGGAGTGCAAGGCCAACACCCTACCTGCTGTGTGCACCGGCCGGCTGGTGCTTTCTTTGATGTCTGGCCTTCTCTATAGGCTCCTACGGTCATTCAATCTTCTGCAGTATCTCCTTATTCATATCTTAATAACACTGTAGTCCTCTGGACAGACTGATATTTATTAAGCTCTACTACATACCAAACACTTTACATTTTATTATTGTTATGTTTGGCTTCAAAGATAACACCTGTCAGTGCTCAGGGGCTACTGTGGAATGGTGTGCTCCTGCAGCTAGCTCTTGGGTTCCTGCAGGAAACCATAGTGTCCAGCATTGCACATCTCTCCGGCACCGACGTATCTACGTTAGAGCATACAGAGTAATAGCTTGGTAGGGCTGAAAGTATGTGCTTTGACAGCTGGAGGCCTGTTCAATCCC
>JAJIBD010037145.1:0-13244 GCA_021461705.1 Cryptotis parvus
AGTTCACACACTCAAGGGCCTGGGGATCATGCGGGTGCTAAGGAATGAACCTGGGTAGGCCGTATGCAAAGCAAGTATACTACCACTGTACTACTGCTCTGGCCGCCCTCAAATTTGTTAAGTTATAGGAGGAAAAAACTGCTCTTGACTCAGCTTTAGTTACAGGTCAGAGAGAAAGAAGACATGGAGAGGTTAAAATGTCATACCGCCTCGGAGTTCCTGCGGATCTTCTCCACTTTTGAGTCAGGACGAATCCATGGAGAGAGCTTTCCCACAATCAGCGTGTTCCAGTCTGCAATCCGCAAAGGCAAGAAAGACAAAGACTAAATGAGGTTTGGCACTCTCTCTATACATCCAACTTCTAGTTCTTAACAAGACAGAAAGAAAAAAAAATCTTTTCTTATCAGATATGGGCCACCCAGTGCAGACTGGAAAATACAGGAGAAAAAAAAGCAATGAGCAGATTCACTATCCAAGGGGTAACCAATATAGCCAAGCCAAGAAAGGAGGTGAATAAGGGCACTGATAAAGCAAAAGGTGCTACTGCATCATTCAGGAGCACATGGGATGGTCCCTACCCCGTCCTGAAAGCAGAAGGTCAGATCGAGTCTGGGGGCCCGGCCGATTCTTAGCAGGTTCCTGAGTGAACTCCCTCTTGAAACGCGGGTGGAAGACAGGCATGCAGAGAAAGTCAAACCTATAACCGCAACAGACCCGAAATCGTCAAGCACAGACAGCAGCAGAGCCTCAGTGACCCAAGCCACCCGATTCAGCTATTTCGATTCTGCACCATCTCTTCAGCTGCCACCCATGTGGTCTCCTGCGTTCAGCCCACCCAGGGGTGCTTCGACTTCACCCTCGACACAGTCTTGGCAAAGACGAGTAAGGAGAAGAGCTGCAAATCCCTCACCACATAGGATTCTTTCTACTCTGCTGTTAGTGGTGTTCCAGGTCTGCCCCACCCCTGTCCACGTCTCCCGCCTCCAGGTTTACTCTCCGCTGCCCCAACACTTCCTCCCACTATCACACAATAGCTCGCCCTCCAGGGCCCTGGAGTTCTGAACGCCCCCTTTTTTTTTGTTTTCCTGACAACTCCCACCAACTTTCGGGTTCCATGACAAGCCACAGTTATGTCTTTCTTCCTATACTTCAGGGCTCGAGGATTCTGTCCACCCAAGAAGTCATGATTTCCTCCAGCCCTCGCCTTCCACACTCCGCTCCTCTCACCCCTGCCTCTCCAGGATGACTCGTCTGCCCCTTTTGTCCCCAAGTTCGGACCCCGCTTTCCGCTCGCAGAGCTGCGGGCCCCTCCCCTGCTTGGCCACAGCCCCCAATGTGTCAGCTATTTCGGGGACGCAATTCAGGTCCCTCCCGCTGGACACGCGGCTCCCACCGGCAGCTCCGACCGCCATAGCCGCCATCTTTTCCCTCGCGCTGTCCACGCCGGGATTCCTTGAAACCAGCAGCCAATCACAACGCCCGAAAAAAAGCCCCCAGTAGGCGGGACGAGTTGCCCTAACAACCAGAGCGTCTTCCACGGCTCGGGAGCCGGAGGCGGAGGCGGTGAGGAGTGACTCTTCCCGCCAATCCGCGGACGGCAAGATGACGTAGCGCGAGGCCCCGCGAGATCCACCAATGGGCGCCTGGCTCCCCGCGAACGCCCGTCTCCCCATGATGCCTGGTGGGTTCCTGAAGGTGTATGCGGGGACTACACGTCCCATGAAACCCTGCAGTACAAACTTGAAGTGTCATCATTGGGACCAGCGTAATTGTCTCAGGGCCAGTGGCGCAATGGATAACGCGTCTGACTACGGATCAGAAGATTCCAGGTTCGACTCCTGGCTGGCTCGGTGGGACTTGCAATTCTTTATTGCATCCACTGACAGTGATTTTTTTGTGTCTAGGTTCATTTTTAAACTTTATTATCCTCTCGACCAGTGTCTCCGGGCCGCAGTTTGGGTCCAGTAGTTGACTTTTGCAAGTTTTCCCGTTTTCTAAATCTGAAGTGATAATTGTGTCCTTGAAACTCCATCCGGAGTTTGAGGAAACTGGGTTAAGGACTAAGGCTTTGCCTGAGCCTTGATAGGTCATTATTTTCTTTTTCCAGTAAATTGTAACAATGAGCCACGTGAACCATGCACAGCTTAAGGCGCTCACACGCACCCCTGAATTTAAGGAAGGGCTTTCAGGGTGAGGGGTCAGCAGTGGGATCGAGTCATGGAGCAACTGGCTGCAGATCTGCGTCTTTTCTAACGACTGCTGGTGGGACTCCGGAAGGAGAAGATGGAGAGCCCCGAGCAGGTGGAGGCCCGGAGCAAGGATAAAGGGAGGCAATGCGCGGGCCCAGCGTGGGGGGGCATTGGCCGCGGAAGGACCGAGACAGTGGCTGGAGCTGGCGTGAGGGGCGGACGCTGGCGGGTGCCCAAGCCCTTGGCATCTCTGTGGGGTCCAGACGAGGAACGCGCTAAGAATCCGGGTTGGGAGCGGTGGGTGGCCTCCAGGGGGCGCCGTGAAACAGCGAGTTGCGAGACCGGTTGTCTGATGGACGGGACGTGGACATCGCCTCAGGACAGGCTTCTCTGAAGCCTGGAGACTAAAGGGGATAACCCGCCTGGGGGCACAGAGAGAGAGGAAGGGAGGCTGGGATCAAAGGGAAGTGCCCCCAAAGGAGAAAGTCTTGAATCAAAAGAACTAAGAAAAAGCGTTGGAGGTACTATCCTACTGCTGCTACTACTATTACTTATTACTATTAATTACTTACTGTTACTATTACTGTTACTATTGCTATTGATATTTGCTATTGCTATTACTACTACTACTACTGCTGCTGCTGCTGCTGCTGCTGCTGCTGCTGCTGCTGCTACTACTACTACTACTACTACTACTACTGGTTCATTATTTAGAACAGTTTTATTTTTATTATATTTTCTAAAACCTTAACGAGCATTTTTTAAAATTTTTTATTATACCACCATGAGACATACAATTACAAAGGTGTGGGGACGATGCGAAAAAAAAAAAAATTACAAAGGTGTTCATAATTGGTTCTTGGTAATACAGTATTCCAGCACCCATCGCCTCCACCAGTGCCCCATTTCCACCACCAATGTACCCCACCCTCTCCCACCCACAAGCATTTTTTTTTTTGCAGAGAGTTGGGGGGACCATACCTGGCGATGCTCAAGGGTCACTCCTGGCTCTGCACTCAGTAATCACTCCTTGGAGTGGCATGGGACCATAGAGAGTGCCCAGGATCGAACCTAGATTGTCCTCACGCAAGGCACGTGCCTTACCCACTGTACTGTCGCTCCAGCACCCAAATTTATTTATTTATTTATTTATTTTTGCTTTTTTTTGGGCTCTGCACTCAGGAATTACTCCTGGCAGTGCTCGGGGGACCATATGGGATGCCAGGGATCGAACCCGGCCAGCATGGGCTGGCCGTTGCAAGGCAAACGCCCTACCTGCTGGACTATCGCTCCGGCCCCATAGCACCCAATTTTAGGACCGTTTTAGATTTATAAAAAACTAAGCAGGTAGGAACCGAGTTTCCATATGTCTCCTGACATATATAAATATGGTACATTTGAAACAATTCATAAATCAATATTGATTCAGGGCTCTGCCCCTGGGCCCTGGATGGTTGATGGTCTGACATAGAAAAAGACTGGGCCCCCTGCGATGAACACAGAGCCACAGCAGAGCCTGGCAAGCTACCCCTGGTGTATTCGATATTCCAAAAACAGTAACAGTAACGGACCTCATTCCCATCGAATGGAGACATTACTGGCACCCACTCGAGCAAATCGATGAACAATGGGAAGACAAGTAACAAGTGACATTATTAACTGAAATCCGTAGTTTATTTAGATTTCAGTTAGTTTTTATTTAGTATCTTTTGCAGTGTGGTTGCATCAGAACTGAGGATGTGGTACAGTGGTCAACGGTCAACCACTTGCCTTGCTTATATGAGGCCCTGGATTCAATTCCTGGCTCCACAAAAAAAGCACCAACCAGGGACTAGAGTAACAGTACACTGTGTAGGGCTCCTGCCTTGCACTCAGGCAACCCAGGTTTCATACCCAAACCCCAGCGACACCGTATGGTCCCCTGAAGAGTGATCCCTAAGCACAAAGCCAGGAGTAAGCCCTGAGCACTGCAGGTATGACCCAAAAACAAAACAAAACAAAAAAGCCTATCAAGGACACTATTACATATAGTTGTCATCGCTCCCTGAACACCACACCTGTCATCGTTTCAGGGCTTATTCCTAGCTCTATACTCAGGGTTCACTCCTGGTGGACTCAGGGGACCATATGGAATGCCAGGTTTCAAATTCAGGTCAGCTTTGTGCAAGACAAGCTGATATATTTTCTGATATATTATCTTCCTGTCCCCTCCCAGGGCTTTTCTTACTGTGAGAGTTTTTTTAGATGCTCCTTGTTTTTGATGACTAAAGAGTATATTGGGTTTAGGGGCCGGAGCGATAGTCCAGTGTAGGCGTTTGCCTTGCACATGGCCAGCCCATGCTGGCCCGGGTTTGGATCCCCGGCATCCCATATGGTCCCCCGAGCATGCCAGGAGTAATTCCTCAGTGCAGAGCCAGGAGAAACCCCTGAGCATTGCTGGGTGTGATCCAAAAAAAAAAAAAAAAAAAAGAGAGAGAGAGTGTATTGGGTTTGTTTTGTTTGTTTGTTTTTGTTTTGTGTCACACCCAGCAATGCTAAAGAATTACTCCTGGTGGTGCTTGGGGAACCATTGGGGATGCCAGGGATAGAACCTGGATTGGCCATATGCAAGGCAAACATCCTACTCACTGTGCTATCACTCCTGCCCCAATGACTAGTTTGAGGAGTATACTGGCCCCATATACTGCAGGGTGCCCCTTTACTGGAATTTGATGGTTTTCTCATCACTAAACGGGAGTTATGAACTTGGGGATAAAAATCACATAGGTAAAGCGCCGTCTTCATATCACATTAGGAGTATGTACTGTCACCTTCTCTTTTATTTCTATTTATTTATTTTGCTTTTTGGTTACCCGGCGATGCTCAGGGGTTACTCCTGGGGATGCTTGGGGGACCATATGGATATGGGATACCGGGGATCAAACCCGGGATGACGCATGTAAGGCAAACGCCCTACCGGGATGACACATGTAAGGCAAACGCTGTGCTATCGCTCTGGCCCACCTTTCCTGTTTTGCTTTGGGAAAGACACTCAGAAGTGCTCAGGGCCTCCTCTCGGCTTGGTGCTCGGAGGTCTCTCCTGGTTGAGGGAACACATACCGTGCAGTACCAGGGGCTTAGCTCAGGCCTCCAGCATGAAGATCATTACACTAAATCAGGTACACATTCCTTTGAGCTAGGTCTCCACCTGTCAACATAGCTTTTTTAAAATTTTGTTTGGGGTTTTCTTTTGTTTGTTTGTTTTTTGTTTTTGGGCCACACCCTGTGGTTCTCAGGGCTTACTCTTGGCCCCTGAGATGGGATGCTCAGGATTGAACCCAAGCTGACCACATGCAAGGCAAGCACCTTGCCTCGAGTACTATTGCTTTGGCCCCTCAACATAGCTTTTGACTATCCATGTTGACCTTTAGCACCTCACAGAAATAATGTTTACCAGGCTTCTTCACTGTGAACTCCCTCTTCCCACCCCCTTCCCAGCACTGTTCTCTTTAAAGGTCACTCTGTGCACCCCACTCTTCAGGATTATGGAATTATGGTCCCCTCCCTGATGGTGTCTTGATAATTTGATCATTTGTTGGTGGTCGTTCCTGCAAGTGTTTTGAGTAGGTACTTGTCCACAGGAAGTAGGTGAGTGCTTTGCCACATTTCGCTGAAGAAACCCACTGTTCTCTGCCCCAGCTGTGTCCAACCAAACTCCATTCACAGAAGACTTATGAGATGTTGCTCCTTCTTCGGAAGCTAATTATCTGGGTTGTGAACCATCTGTGCTCCTGGCATCTTCCCCGATGTCAAGCTGGTGGCTGCTCTGCTGGTTGTTAACTACCCATCCATGGGTGAGAGGGGAGAGAGAAGCTCTCAGAGGGGAATGCCAGTTTAAATTCGTATAAAATACATTTCTTAAATTTGTGTGAAATAATCCTAAAATTCCTGGCTGACCTTAAACTAAGTTTAAAAGGGATGGATTTCACTGGTGTGGGGTAATTTTGTTGTGGTGTGTGTTGTAGGTTGGTTTTGTTCTGTTTTGTTTGGGGATCACACCTGGCAGTGCTGGTAGGGGCCAGGTTACCCTAGGCTCAGGAGTGCTCAGTACTGGGGACTGAACCTGGGGGATGAGTGGTGGGGGCTGCCGCCCTTTGACCTATCTTCCTGACCTGTTGGTTTTCTAATTCCTAATGGCCTCTGCTTCATGGTCGCAGATGCTGAACAGTTCCTAGCAATCCCACGCCAGAATTGTTTCTTCCTATCCTGCAGCACTTTCCTGCAACCTAAAAGAAATCAATGTCGGGCTCAGTGGACTGAGCACATGCCTTGTCGGTGGGGAGACCCTGGCTCCCCAAAGCACCACTCTGGCAGCAGCTCCAGGCACCCCTGGGTGTTGCCCAAAAATAAACAAACCAAAATTAGCATGTATGAGGCCTGTCCACATGAATATGAGCCGTGCACAAGCAGAAAGGGAAGGACTAAAAAAGGAAGAGTGGTGGAGGGAATCAGACACTCTGGTGGAGGGGATGTGATTTGCGCAAGATAACCTACCATTAACAGTGTTGTAAACCACAGTGCCTAAAATAAAATTTAAGTAAATAAATAAAATCAGGAAACACAAAAAAAGAATAGAGACTCTAGTAAAGAGTATGGTCACAGGCACAAAGGCAAAGTGACCAGAGTCTGTCCTTTGTTCTTTTCCCTGGGCTGAATCACCATTGTAGGCCTGCACTGGATTTAGGCATTAGCTTGGATGAAGATAGAATGAAAACAGGAGAACAAGGACTTTCTCCAACTTGAGCCAGAAACCATTAAGCCCTAGGAGGTCTACTTTTCTGGAGGGAATGAGGACCCATGCCCAGATGAGCCTCCCATGGGCCCCCTCCAGCATTCTGCACCTTCAGGCCTTGTTCTTTTATCGGATCCTGTTTTCCATCCTTGTTTAAGCATCTGCAGCCTCATGGGAGCCCTCCTGTCAGCTCTGGACATGCTTCTTTCCTGGCAGTCACCTCCCTCCCCAGGACCACCTTCACTCACCTCTGTGCCCGCCCAGACAGCCACACTCTCCTACACTGGAATAACGGCCTGCTTGACCCTCCTACTGCTCCAAATTGCTTCTTCACAATCAAGGCTGTCCTCCAGCCACAAAAGTGGCAGAGTTACTGAGGCAAAATAATCACGCCAATTTGCATTCTCTTCCTTGTCATCTCTATTATACAGTATTTATCTGTCAAAATGAATAGAAAGTAGATTCTGTTCTGGAACATAGAAAAAAGATGGAAAACTACCCAGTTTGTTTACGAAGCCAGAATATACCTAATATCAAAATCTGTCAGAAGTTGCGCTCCCCAAAAAAAATCTATTGACCAAACTCACTTATGAATATTAATGTAAGAATACAAAAACATTTCATATTGACACATGAAACTAAAGAGTACAGGGGGCTGGGGACGGAGACATAGTACAGTGGGTAGGACGCTTGCCCTGCATGCACCCAACCTGGGTTCTATCCCCAGCACCCCATATGGTCCTCGAGCACTGTCAGGAGTGATTCCCTGAATGCAGAGCCAGAAGTAACCCCTGAGCATCGCCAAATGTGGCCCAAATCCTTCTTTACCCCCAGAAAAGGAA
Source organism: Cryptotis parvus (assembly GCA_021461705.1). NCBI lineage: Eukaryota > Metazoa > Chordata > Mammalia > Eulipotyphla > Soricidae > Cryptotis > Cryptotis parvus. The sequence goes on from JAJIBD010037145.1 coordinate 7,803, forward strand.
CATAAGCCGCATTTTAGAGAAATAGTACAAAGAGTAAGGCACTTGCCTTGCATGAGGACAGGTTTGATCTCCACCATCCCATATGGTTCCCTGTGACTTGCCAGGGCTAATTCCTGAGTACAAGCCAGGAGTAACTTCCGAGCATCACCAGGTGTGGCCCCCCAAAAGACCCCCCCCAAAAACCCAAACTATAGATTATATTAACATAATTATTATATCACAACTAATTAGTGTTTATTCCAAGAGTTAATCCAGGTATTAAAAATTTATATAATAGATAAAAAATAAATCAGGGGCTGGAGAGATAGTAAGTACAGTGGGTAGGGCACTTGCCTTGCATATAACTAAACTAGGTTCAACCCCTGACATCCCATATGATCTCCCAAGCACCACCAGAAGTAACCCCTGAGTGCAGAGCCAGGAGTAATTGTAAATCCTGAGTGCCACTGGGTGTAGCAACCTTCTCCTCCCCAAAAATTTGTGATAAGGGGCTAGAGAGATAATACATAAGGTAGTTGGTTAGAGTGAGTGCTTATCTTGAGTATGGTGGAAGATTCAACCCCAGCACCTCATATGGTTACCTGAGCCCAGAAATTATCCCTGAGCACAGAGCTAGGAGTAAGCTCTAAGCACAGTTGGTATGGTCAAAAATAAAAATAAATAAAAATAATATTTTAATAAAAATAATAAATAACAATAAAATAATAAACCAATCAGTACATTTGATCATATTTTAATTGTTATAAGTCAATTCCATTTTCTATATTTATAATAGTCATAATAATGTATATATCTTAAGTATCTTTACAATTTATGCAAAGATAAGATAAAAACAGAATGTCTAGTCTCATCACCGAGGTATTTAATATTATTTTGAAAAATCCAATACAGTAAGTCTGGAAATTTAAAGATAAAAGCAGGCTATAACTTTTGGGGAAAAGCAGACAAATTTATCACTGTTTGCAGATGATATGATTGTATACCTAGAAAAAATCTATGAGAATCAATTTTAAAGTTAAAAGAATTAATAATAGAATTTGAGGAAGTCACTAGAAACAGGGCAAATATGAAACAAATCTGTAGTCTTCTTAGATACTAATAATCATTTATGACATAATTAATAAAAAAAATTCATAATACCATTATAGTTAAGATCATACCTGGGTCAGAGAAATGACTCAACTGTGGACCCATACCACATGGTCCCCTAGCACCACTAAGAATGATCCCAAGCACAGAACCTAGAGTCACCTCTAGCAACAATGAGTGAGGCCTAACACCAAGACAACTATAGCCTGAAATCAGAGGGTAAAATGTTAAACCCCTGTTCATTCATTTATCGACCATGTGAACTGGAGCCCTCTGGTCTCAGTTTCCCTATTCACAAAATGGGACTGTAGTTGTTTTGTTCATGAAGCTGTTTTACAGATCAGATTAGTAACTACAGTAAAGCATTAGAGCATATCCAACACAAACAAGTCTTCCTCATACACTAACTACTGAAATTAGCAGTTTCCCTATTCACAATGGTCACCACCACTGTAAGACACAGTGAGGAGCTGGGGAGAGGATTCAGTGGACTGGAACACAGCTTTCATGCTGGAGCCCAGGGTTGGGGACTCTGAGCAACCTCTGAGTGACCTCTGAGCACTGAGCTGGGAATAATCCTTGAGCGTTGTCAGTGTATAGCCACCCCCACCTATCCCCACAAACACACAGCTGCCACGAAAAAAAAAGTCTGTGAGGCCAGAGCGATAGCACAGCAGGTAGGGCATTTGCCTTGCAAGTGGCCAACCCAGGTTCGATCTCCGGCATCTCATATGGTGCCCGAGCACTGCCAGGTGTAATTCCTGAGTGCAGAGCCAGGAGTAACCCCTGAGCACAGCTGGGTGTGACCCCCCAAAAAAAAAAGTCAGGAACCTATATAATACATTATGAAATTTTGCATCAATAGTGAAAGACTAGGGTCGGAGTGATAGTACAGCAGGTAGGGTGTTTGCCTTGCACACGGCCGACCTGGGTTCGATTCCAGGGATCCCATATGGTCCCCTGAGCACGGCCAGGAGTAATTCCTGAGCGAAGAGCCAGGGGTAACCCCCTAAGCATCTCCGGATGTGACCCAAAAAAAGCAAAAAGAAAATAGCGAAAGACTAAAAATTGGAGAGACAAGCCATGTTCTTAGAAAAAAAAAATCTTTTTTTTTCTTACGCTTTTTGGGTCACACCCGGCGATGCTCAGGGGTTACTCCTGGCTCTGCACTCAGGAATCACCCTCGCGGTGCTCGGGGGGACCATATGGGATGCCGGGATCAAACCCGGCCAGACAGGCCGGGCCGCGGCAAGGCAAACGCCCCTACCTGCTGGGCTATCGCCTCCCCCAAAAAAAAAATAATCTTATAAATCTAATTTTTTTATTGTTTACAGCCGTCAGTCCTCTTTGTCTGGACCGCTTCAGTGGTGCTCAGGAGCTACCCTAGCTCTTTGTTCAGGACTGTCACCTGGTGTAGGGAATTGAGCAGTTCCAGGGATTGAACTCGGCCTCCCACATTCAAAGCATGTGCTCCAGCACCTCAATCCAATTTTGGTTTGGTTTGGTTTGGTTTGGGGCTACATCCAGTGATGCTCAGGGCTGACTCCTCTAGCTCCGTAGTCGGGGACCACTCTTGTAAATGTGAGGGAACTCTGTATATGATGCTGGGATCAAACCCAGGCCAGCTACTTACAAGGCACATACAAGTGCCTTATTTGCTGTCTGTACTGTCTTGTAGGCCCCCTCAATCACAGCTCTTTTGTGGTTGCTTTTTGTTTTTTTGGGTTACCCCCAGCAGTGCTTAGAGCTTATTCCTGGCTCTGCACTCGGGATTCACTCCTGGCACAGTTCCAGGGCCCATATATGGGGAGCTGGGAATTGAACTCAGGAACCCGTTGAACTATCACTCCAGCCCACTCAATCACAATTCCTATGAAATCTTTTGTTTTGATTCTACCATGCATCTGTTATAAAAGCCACATCAGAAAGGTAAAGAAAAGGAAGAGAAAGGACAAGAAAGTCGACATGTTTAGTTTTTTATCCTAAGCCCTGAAATGAAACAAGCAATATAGAAATAAATAGAGTTACAATGTGTAGTTGATACAAGAATACAACTACAGTATGTAGTTGATAAACAATAGTGATCATAGAGCTCACTCAATGGGCTGAGCACAGGCTTTGCCCCTTAAGGCCTGCATTTGATTCCTGATATCACATGGTCCTGGGAGCACTAAGTCAGGAGTAACTTCTGAGCACAGCTGGGAGAGGTCCCACAAGCAAAAAAGCCACCGAAAAATAGACTATAAGAGCTAAACCATTTTTTTTTTTGCTTTTTTTTGGGTCACACCTGGCAATGCTCAGGGGTTACTCCTGGCTCTGCACTCAGGAATTACTCCTGGCGATGCTCAGGAGACCATATGGGATGCCGGGATCGAACCCAGGGCTGGCACAGGCCGGCCACGCAAGGCAAACGCCTCTACCCATTGGGCTATCGCCCCGCCTCCTAAACCAATATTGACATGGCTACTGACAACTGTTCGGAAACAGACCAGTTGTATGTATGATTAAATATCTGATATTGATTGTGATAATAGTAACTTTTAACCTTTATTGAGCCCAAGTTTGTGTTAGGTTCCATGAACAAGATATCCTATGAGGCAAAAATTGTAATTCAACTATGGGTGAAGAAATTAACGCTTAGGTTAAGTGCTTTGCTTTTTAAGAAGAGGTCTAGATGGCTTACAAACCAGGGTCAACTGACTCCACAGCCTTTGATCTAACCTTAAAACATATCATCTCTAATTTTCCTTCTAGAAAGCTCTCCCAGACAGTCTTCACAAACTAGGACAAAGGTTAATTAAGAGAAATGCTTAGTATAGCAATTTTTTAATGATGGGGGAAAAAATGTAAAACAACAAGTCGGCTGTCCTATAGGGATATGGTTAAATAAATCATCCATGTAATGAAATCTTAAGCAGCCATTAAAATCAATGTTGTCAGAGAAAATTTAATCATATGGAGAAATGCTTATGATATGCCGTTAAGTGACACATTACAAATTGTACGTGCAGAATGACCTCAATGTGCGTGTGTGTGTATGTGTGTGTTGGGGAGCAGTGTTTTTCTAGAATTATGCTCTATTCTATAAAATGGGAAACTATTTTTTTCCTTTTTATTTATTGGGTGACACCGCTGATGCTCAGGGGTTACTCCTGGCTCTGCACTCAGAAATTACCTGTGGCGGTTCTCAGGGGCCTATATGGGATGCCAGGGATTGAGTCCAAGTCGGTCGCATGCAAGGCAAGCATCCTATCTGCTGTACTATCCCTCCAGCCCCACTTTCTTTCTTTTTCTTTATAGGGGTCACCACTAAAAGTGGCTGGGTACAGGCCACTCTGGCAATGCTATGCTCTGTGGTACAACCCTGAAAGCTCAGTGCAAACCTGCCAGAGGACCATGCAGTGCCAGGGATCACTCAGGGCTTCACACGTGCAAGGCTCGCGCTTACCATTTCAGCTATCTCCCTAACCCGAATTTGTGGGGTGTGGGCAGGACCTTCCAAGCAGTGCTCAGCAGACCTGGGATCCCCTCCCAGTGATCTCAGCCAATTGGGCTTGCAGTTCTATCGCAAGACTAGGGCTGAGGGATGCTGCTGGGATGCTGCTACAGGACTGGGGATTCCCAAGGGCCTGACCTGCACAGGATGCTGGGGAACCATATGGTGCCAGGGACGGAATGTGCACAAGGCCTGTGAGCCAGTCTCCCTGTTTTGGTCCTTTCTTTGTTTTTTTTGTTTGTTTTTGTTTTTTTTTTGGGGGTCACACCAGGCAATACTCAAGGGTTACTCCTGGCTCTGCACTCAGGCATTACTCTTGACAGTGCTCAGGGGACCATATGGGATGCCAGGGATCAAACCAGGTGGCCGAGTGCAAGGCAAACACCCTACCTGCTGTGCTGTCGCCCGGCCGGCTGGTCCTTTCTTTGATGTCTGGCCTTCTCTATAGGCTCCTACGGTCATTCAATCTTCTGCAGTATCTCCTTATTCATAACAATAACACTGTAGTCCTCTGGACAGACTGATATTTATTAAGCTCTACTACATGCCAAACACTTTTACATTTTATTATTGTTATGTTTTGGCTTCAAAGACAACACCTGTCAGTGCTCAGGGGCTACTGTGGAATGGGTGCTCCTGCAGCAAGCTACGGGTTCCTGCAGGAAACCATAGTGTCAGCATTGCACATCTCCTCCGGCACCGACGCATCTACGTTAGAGCATACAGAGATAGCTTGGTGGGCTGAAGTATGTGCTTTGACAGCTGGAGGCCTGTTCAATCCCCAGGCACTGAAAAGGAGGAGCGCCCCAGGGCCAAGAGAGAGTTACAGGTGTTACATGCCAGGTCAGTTACATACC
>JAJIBD010037148.1:0-13607 GCA_021461705.1 Cryptotis parvus
ACCCAGGTTCAATCCCCAGCATTCCATATGGTTCCCCGAGCACCACCAGGAGCAATTCTTTAGTGCAGAGCCAGGGAGTAACCCCTGAGCATCACCAGGTGTGACTCAAAATGAAAATAAAATAATAATAAAATAAAATGTAAAACTTGAGGGGCTCAGTCATGAGTCAGTGACAAGGAACAGTTACTTTTGCCTTACAAGCATAAGATCACAAGTTTGAACTCTAGTGCTGACCCACCTGTGTCTAGAGTGACTCCAACTTTGTGGTTGTGGTCACACCACAACCAAGGGTTTGTGAGATCATACTTTGGATAGTGCAGCAACAATAACAACAACAAAAAGAGAAAGGGAATAACACATTTTAAAAAATATAATTATCAGTTAAATGTTGCTTTAAGTCTCTATTATGGGGAACCAGGGAGAGAACTCAGGAGGCTGAATACACACTTTGCCTACAGGAGGCCCAGGTGGGATCCCAGCGCTGGGCACAGAGCTAGGAGTAGCCCCTGGAGCACTTCTGGGTATAGCCTGAAGAACAGAAAATAATAATAAAGTAAATTTTAAGTATTTAAGAACAGATTGTGTCAGCATACAAAGGGGATAAAAATGGAAACAGCCTCTCAGTATCAAACGGATATGGAAATTGAAACCTTCTTCGAGTTTTGTTGGTGGGACAGAGCAATATTACAGCAGGTAAGGTGCTTGCCTTGCCTTGCACACAGCTGAACTGGGTGATCCCCATCATCCCATCTGGTTCCCTAAACCCTGAGTGCAGAGCCAGGAGTCAGCCCTGAGTACTGCAGGGTATGGCCCAAATAACCAAATCCAAAAAGCCAAGAAAGACATTGCATAGCCCAGGCAGGTCTGGACTACTGGACAAAGACATTCTCTTGGTTATCACTGTGGTTCTGGCTCCAGCTCAGCTCCCCGGGTCATCTGTCTGGCCACAAATCCCTTCTGCCCTGACCTTTCCTCAAAGCTGTGCTCATTGCCTTTGTGCTCAGAGCCGCTCTCCAGAGAATGAAGCCCAAGCCCAGGACAGTCAGAGGGGGCTTGCAGCAGGAGCCAGTGGACCAGGAGTGTGTTTGCAGCCACTGCACCCCGAAGGCCCCAGCGCAAACAGAAAACATTTTCAGGGTATTGTATGGAGGGAAAGGACTTGTCAAAGCAGATTTGCAAACAGGAAAGGGGGCTGAGCCCATTCTTGTCTAGACATCTGATTACCGGGAAATTGTAGGATTAGGAGGAGTTTGCTGGCTGCCATTTCTGAGGTCAGACTTGCTCCGCACAGGCTGGATGAGAGAAACATTTGTCTCTGGGACAAAATGCTGACGGGGCCTTCTCTCCCTCCCCTCGAGCCGCAGCTGCCAATTCTTGACTGGGAGGATACGTGAATGAGCAGAGTTAGACTGCCAGGCCAGGCCCCGCTGGGGTGGGCCTTTGACTGGAGGGTCAGGGCACCGCCCACAGTGGCCCAGCTTGGGGGAGGAGGCACAGCTACCAGAAGCTGCCTTCCTCCCTGTCCTTCTTCTAGTCCGGGGTGGACCTCTGCTCAACCTACCCTCTGTCACCTCCGCCCTAACCAGGACGTACAGAAACCCAGCTCTCCTCGGTGGGAGTTTATAGGTGCGGCTGGGCAGACAAATCATTCTTGCCTGAGAAGTGATGAAGCCTGGGGAACTTGGGGAGGGGGAGGGTATGGAATGATGGCACGGACTTGGGCAGTGAGTGGGATGCTAGAGGTAGCAGCGGGGCTCTAGAAGGAAACAGAGAGGCCGGAGCAATAGTACAGTGGGTAGGGGGGTTTGCCTTGCATGCAGCCGTACTCAGACTCGATCCTTGGTATCTATATAGTCTCCACTGCCAAGAGTAATTCCTGAGTGTAGAGCCAGGAGCAACCCCTGAGCATGGCCGGGTGTGACCCAAAAAGGCAAAAAAAAATTAAATGAACAAAAAATAAAGAAAAAATTTAAAAAAATAACAGAAAACAGATTTGGTCTGGGAGATAGTACAGGGGTTAAGGAGTTTGCCTTGCACTTGGCCCGTCCAGATTCAATCAGCACCTCATATAGTCCCCGGCACTAATGAGCATGATCCCTGAGCAAAACGCTGAGAATAACTTCAAAGCAGTCCAGTGTGGCCCCAATAAAATTTGTGGTCCCAAATAAAATACCCCCAAAAAATTAAATGGACTGGGATCCAGGACATTCTGAGGCTCTTAGACTTGAGGTTCTTTATCTCTAAAATGACATCATTTGGACCAGAGAGAGAGTACACAGGGTTAAGTTACATGTCCTGTACATGATCAATCAGGGTTTCACCCTCAGTAACACATAGGGTTCCCTGAGCACTACCAAGAGTGATCCCTGAGCACAGGAGTAAGCCCTGAGTACTGCCAGGTGTGAGCCTCAAAATAAAATATTTTTAAATAATGTAAGAGTATTAAAATAGTACAGCTGTGCAGGAGAGATAGTACAGGGAGAAGGTATCATGTTACATACAGAAGACCCCAATTCAATCCCCCAGTTCTGCATATGGACCTTCAAGCCCTGTTAGAAGTGACCTCTTGTTGGAGGACAGGTTTAGCTATTCTGGGAGTTTTGTTGTTTTGCCCACTCCCAGCTTAATCTGCTTAAGTCAAGTTTCATTCTAATGAGACTTCTCTTCTATGTAAACACTGCTAGAGGGTGTGGCAGTTACAGAAGTCACCTTGATTGAATAACTTCTGACTTATACATCTACTAAGACTTCTATGTTTTCTAGATTGGGCACAGCTCCTCTTTATACCCACTGCACCCAGTGTGGGACAGTTAGAATTTACCAGGAGACTACCACCCTGGCTACACTGAGACTATAAGAAGACTATAGGAAGGATCATACTAGTTTGCTCTAAACAGGCGAGTGTGACCCTTTCAGTACATGAGAACAGGATACTCAGGAATCACCCTGGTGCAGATAATAATAAGGACCTTGTGGGTACCATCTAGATTACATGAAGCTCATGAAGTTAAGATGTATTACTTTTATACCAGCCCCCTCTCTCCAGTGTTTTACACAAGAGATAATCTTGGTAGAAAGGATTAGACCTTGGCATAACCTTTGTTTATACCTGCAATAGGGTGTGGCACTACACTCTGTTTAGAGTTCTTTTTGACATGACCCTCCCGGTTGGATTACTTTGGTGTATATAAGGGGCTGACTTGAGGCCCCTTCCCTTTGACCTTTTGGCTTTGGGCCTCCTAGCTTTTGGCTTTTGGCCTTTTGCTTTTTGCTCTTTGGCCTTTTGCTCCTTCTTCTGGGTAGGACTCAGCTCGGGTGAGATCCTTTCTCTTTGGTGGGAGATTTAGGCTCTTTTGTATGGTCTAAGTTCGGACCAGAGCTAAAGTTTGTTCATTATATTGGAGTGCTGTGGAAGAGCTTTTGTACTATTAAAAGCCATTTTTGGAACTGCACCGGACTCGTGAGCTTTCATCTGTTCTCCCGGCGTCCTCGAAGTTAGAAGAGAACCTCTGTCCTGACACTGTCGGGGACCCAGGCGGCGTTCCCGACAATTTCTGAGCATCAAGTCAGAAGTAAGCCTTGAGCACTTCCAAGTGTGACCTAAAAAGCTAGATAAATAGGTGCTCCAGCAACACTGTGTCCAGGGCATCAGCTGCTACAGTCAGGCCTAAAAACTGACTGTATAAGTAGGCTTGGAATATCACGCCTCACTCAAGTGAGAGAAGGAATCCGGGGGTTCTGACCTCCGTCGCTATTCCAGAATCAGGGACGCTGTCTCATTTGCCAAGGCATCGAAAATCAGATGGGCTGGACATGTAATGCAATTTGGAGACGACCGCTGGACTAGAGCCGTTACCAACTGGATCCCACGGGATGTCAAAAGATCACGTGGCTGCCCACCTACAAGATGTTCAGACTTCTTTGTCAAGACCCTGAAGGAACGGTTTGAGGCTCTTCATATTCCTGAAGCAACCAGATGTCATTGGGCTACATTGGCAAGTGATAGGGTCCAATGGAAATGTTACTGGCGCCCGCTCGAGCAAATCGATGAATAACGGTATTCAAGTGATCAAGTGATCAAGTGATGAGTAGGACACAAGCGGTCACCAAGTTTGAAAAAGGCCCAGCCCTAGCTCCACGTCAGCAGGTGCTGAATTGGGCTACAAAGTGCAAAGAGCCAGCACAAAGTCAGACAAAGTCACAGCAAAGTCCAAAGAGTTCAACTAGAAAAAGGAATCACTGTGTCTTTAACTAAGGAATTTAGATTCGTGTTTAAGCTAAAAATGCTAAACTGTTTTCTGAAATTGTTGTGATATTTTACATTCCCACCAACAGTTCAATGCTTCACGCCTAACCCCTGGTATTGTTCTATTTTTAGCCATTTTAATGGGCACAGAGTAGCTACTCTGTGGTTTTTTGTCTTGCGTATTCCCCCATGACTGCAGACGTTGAACATCTTTTGATAAATTCCTCGTCATTCATACACATTTTTTTGTGTGAATCTGATCAAATTTCTTATTCAATTTGGGGGTGGGGCATTTTTTTTTACTGCACTGTCTATTTCTTTGGTTTGTTTTTGGCTTTTTGAGTCACACCTGGCAGTGCTCAGGGCTTACTCCTAGCTCTGAGCTAAGGCATCAGATTCCTGGCTGGGCTCAGGAACTATATTTAGGATGCCAGGGGTCTAACCTCCATTGACTCCATACAAGGCAAGAGTCCCCTCCGCTGTCTATCTTTCTAGCCCCATTGTCTGTCTTTTCATGGTTAACGGTGTTTTATATGTTTTGAATATGTCCTATTTTCAGCCATGTGTGCTTGTAGCTTGTTTTATCAAACATGAATAAATAAAACAGGGAATGTCGGCCAAGGAATGTTCTGAGTCTCTGAAGGAAGAGCTAGAAGCCAGGCAGGATAGCGAGACAATCTGAATCTGGCAACCCGTCAGAAGGCTGGTCTGGCAAATGAGTTCTCTGACAGTATGTTGCCACATAATCAATGGAGATTTCATGTCTCCTTGCCCAGTTTTCTTTTTTTTTTTTTTTTTTTGCAAGAAAGCAGAGCTTGACCATGATGTGAAGAATATTTTTCATTGTGTAGTCAGTACTATTTAAAAATCATTTCTTTCTTTATGTTGTGTTTTGGTCACACCTGGTGATGCTCTGGGGTTATTCCTGGCTCTGCACTCAGGAATTACTCCTGGTGGTGCTCAGGGGGACCATATGGGATGCTGGGAATCGAACCCAGGTTGGCCTCATGCAAAGGCAAACACCTTAGCCACTGTACCAGCATTCCGGTTCCCTTAAAAGTCATTTATATCTAAACTGTGTGATGTACAATTATGACACACCAAATATTCATGAATATGCATTAAAATCGAATAGCCAAATCCTTCCAGATCACTTTTTCATGACAAGTTTAGTGCACATGTTTCCAGTCTTAAGTCTGAAGGCAAAAAGAAGAGGAACACATGAGCTGTCATTTATCTGTATGCACTATGCTGAAATATTACACTTGAGAAGGCTTACTACAGTGCTGAGGACACACTTAGAAATTTGAGTCTTCTGTGTCCAAGTGATTCTGCACCTATACACCATGGTCTCAATGAGATGTATTTATTTTATTGACAGGCCAGGGTGTGTCTGTTTCAAGCTTTATCTCCTGCATTCAAAAAAATTTCCCCACCATTCTTCAGTACATTCCTTTGTTTGGAGGACCACACCCAACAGAAGTCAAGGGTTATTCCTTTCTGTGCTCAGGACTGACTCCTGGTGTTGCTCATGGAACCGTATATGGTGCTGGGGATTCCAACTGGGAGAGAGTGGGAACAAGAGGTCGAGGGAGACTCAAACGGCCTCCCACCTCCCCTGCATCCAGTCTCTGGGTTTTCTGTGGCAACTCCCCAGGTTCAGAGGCTGGGAGGGCTGTGCAGTGGGGGAGGGGGCAGGAGGCCCTCTGGAATGCCTTGCCTGAGACCCCATGACACAGCACAGACTTGAATCACCAGCAACCAAGAATATTAATTTCATCTGTGAAGTACTTGCTGTCACTTTACTCAGAGAGTAGGTCCTCAGCTCCTATTTCCAGCATGCAGGAAGACGCGTACAATGGATGGGGACAGACTCCTTGCATGCCTAAGGTTCCATCCCTGGCAGCAATCACATACCACCAGGTGTGGCCCTGAAGACCCCAGCACAACTGGGACTGAGCATTGAACTTTCTGACCTGCCCTCCAAGTTCTGTGCCCACACAGAGTGGGGAGAATCTGATGCATTTATAACACCCTGCCGCTTAGTTCTCTTGCCAATGAAATGGACTGTTCATGTTGCTGGTAAGATCAAACTTTTTTTTGGGGGTTGCTTGGGTCACACCTGGCAATGCACAGGGGTTACTCCTGGCTCTGCACTCAGGAATTACACCTGACAGTGTTCAGAGGACCATATGGGATACCAGGAATTGAACCCAGGTCAGCTGGAGTGCAAGGCAAATGTCCTACACGCTATGCGCTATGCTATTGCTCCACCCCTGAGGTCATATCTTGAGCAAGTAGAATACCCATGAAAAAGGTCAAGTAGAGCACCCACAAAGTCCCCATGAGCAATTTTGGGGAAATCACTTAATCACATGGCATCCCATTATTCATCAATTTGCTGGAGTGGGTGCCAGTAACATCTCCATTTGACCCTATCACATGCCGGTGTAGCCCAATGACATCTGCTTGCTTCAGGAATACGAAGAGCCTCAAATCGTTTGTTCAGGGTCTTGATGAAGAAGTCTGATTATCTCTCAGGTGGGCAGCTATTTCTTCGATGCTCTTGAAGGCATCCACGCCCACTTTTCCTCCTGCACAGCTCAGGTTTTTAGGTTGTTCATCATGTTGAGTTCTCAACCTAGGTACATGTAACTGCTGCATTCAGAGATGTTTGTTCCATTGAGAGTGTATGGGGCCTCAGGAACTAGTTTATTTTTCATGAACATTGTTTTGTTGAGATTCAGCTGTAGCCCCTATCTTTCCACATTCTCGGTCAAAGTCAGCCAGCATTTGTGCCACTTGGCTAATATTTGGTGTTATTAGAATGATGTCATCAGCTAGCGGAGGTGGTGTAGTTGCTGACCATCTATCTTCACTCCCATTCTTTCCCATTCTAGTTGTCGATGATATTCTCGAGGGTGGCACTGAAGAGTTTTGGTGAAATGGTATCATCCTGCTGAACCCCTCTTTGACATCAATGATCACTTCCTTGGGGCAGAGCTGCTACTTGCTCTCCCTGTGCCCAGCTGCTCATGAGGCGCCCGGGAGGCATGGCGGGTTCTAGCCCTGGCCTGCCACCCGGCAGAGCCTTACAACAAGCCAGACCACCCTCCCCTACTCCATGGGGCCCACCATTTTCCACATCCGGACTTCCCTCTGCGTCACAACTCCACCCAGCAGACCAGACTATCACAGCCCGGCTCACGCCAGCTAAGCGGCCACACGGTTCATCAATAAATGCTTTATTTAGAGGTGACTACAACAGTATGCCACCCACGCACGGCATGCCTGGCTAGCTGCTCTTGTAGTATTTGATATGCCAAATACCAGTAACACTTATATTAGGTCATTCCCATGAATGAGGCTCTTTATGTTCCTGGAGCAAGCGGATGCCTTTGGGTTCTACTAGCATGAGACAGGACATATGGAGATATTACTGGTGCCCGCTCTAGCAAATAGATGATTAAGTGGGAAGATAGTGATAGTGATCACTTCCTTGTAGAATGGTGAGATCCTGGTGGTGAATTCGTAATACAGCTCATGAAGGATCTTGATGTATAGGGTTTGAACATCCTGTTTGGCTAGTGCTTTGATGACCGCTTCAGTCTCCACAGAATCAAAGGCTTTCTTTAAATCAATGAACGTTAGATGAGCGGCATCTTGAACTCCCCTACAAACCTCGATGAGCTTGGTTACCATGTGGATATGGTCAATTGTGCTGAATCCTTTTCGGAAGCCAGCTTGCTCACATGGTTGTACTTCATCTAATGTTCTGCCAATCCTATTCAGGATGACTTGAGTGAACAGCTTGTAGATGACAGACTACAGGCAGATGGGGCGAGTAGTTGCCAATGTCGTGGATGTCTCCCTTCTTGGACAGTAGGAATTGTCCTGCTGGTTTTCCATTGGGAGGGCACTTTGCATTCAGATAGGTAAGCGTGTGAAGAGCCGAGCCAGTATATTGATGGCAGATTCTTCAGGTGTTCAGGTCTGACTGTGTCTGGGCCTGGTGCTGTTCCCTTCTTTACCGATGAAATGGCGTGTCGGATTTCAGAAGGGAGAATGTTGGGAATGGCATATCCTGGTGGAATTTGGTATGTGGGCAGGTGGACATGGCTATCAAAGAGATCTTTGTATAGTCATGGATAATCTTCTCCATTGCCTTTCTGAAAGATGTGATCGATCCATCGGACGAAATAACTCCACTCTATTAGGTCGAATAGGGATATTTAAATTAGGGAGAGTAGGGTAGGAACTCTGGGTCAGCCAATCAAGTAGTAGAGTGGGAACTCTGTTAGCCAATCAGGTAGGGTGAGGGAAGGGATTAAAACAAGGGATTAAGGCAGGGAGTGTCTTAATCCAAAATGGCAGGGATGGTGCTTCTGTACAGGGTATGTGTTTATAGTCTACTATACCCTGTCCACAGGGCATGTGGACTACAGCAGTCCACAAAATCCATGATACTGTTTTGAGTATGAACGGAACTACTCCTTGCTCCCAGGAACTACTCCTTTCTCAGTGCTCAGGGGACCATATGTGGAGCTGGAGATCAAACCCATGTCAGCTGTTTTGCAAGGCAAGAACCTTCACCCCTAGACTGTCTTCCTGCCTACAGTTTTCAACTTTTTCTCCACCTGGGACCAGCAGTGGCCCATGGAAGGATAATTGGAAACCAGTGAAGTACCTAAAAGCACATCACAGCTTAAGTTACTGTGTTTGGTAAAAATGGTAGTAAGAGTCTCTGTTTGCCATCATTGTTGCTGTTGCACGGTTGCTTTGGTCGCTGGTGAATCAAGTGTCAGGTAAATCCTGCTCTTCTCCTGCTCAGGAGACTCCCCACACCCTAGCCTTTGAACCTGGGGAAGACACCACAGTAAAGCAGAGATCGGGGGTGCAGGCGGGTGGAGGCTGTTTGTGTCTCCCTCGCCCTCTTGCTCTCTGCCTCCCTCTTCCCTGGCAAGAATGAGGCTTCCCCATTCACCACCGTCACCCTGGCTCCCTGAAAAACCAGTACAGAACTGCTCAGATTGTCCTGTCCTGGTGGTGATCATGGCTACAAGGTCAAGAAAACAATCCAGTCTCATTCATTTATTCCAGGAAAGAGGTTTCATGATAAACAAGACGGTTGGAACTTATGAGAAAAAAATCTGTTTACAACACTTTTTTTAAAAAGTTTCACTGATGTTTGCATTTCTCCTGCTGGTAGCTGCTTACAGCACTCTCCTGCTGCCTAGGATGGTGGGAATTGCTCCTAGGCAGGAATTACCGGTGTCTGGGAGCTGTGCCTAGGAAGGAGGAGAAACACCCAAAGGAAGCACAAAGCACCTGAGGCAAGATAATCATTTGGACCCCAATCATGTTTGCCAGCTGCTGGCGGTGAGAGCTGACTAAGATTACTTCTAGATGTTTGTTCCCTCTCCTAGAACTCCATGAGCTCATTGGGAACCTAGAGTCCACTACCCTAAGTCAGTGTCCTATCCTTCAAGACTACCTCACAAGGGGCTGGAGTGATAGCACAGCGGGTAGGGCGTCTGCCTTGCATGTGGCCGGATTCAATCTCTGGCATCCTATATGGTCTCCTGAGCACCACCAGGAGTAATTCCTGGGTGCAGAGCCAGGAGTAACCCCTAAGCATTGCTGGTGTGACCCAAAAAAGAAAAAAAAAAAAGACTACCTGATGACCCAGTGTGGCTGCTAGATGCTCCGCCACGATATCCACAGTTCAAGCAACAGGAAAAAAGAAATAAGAAAAAAGAGAATGCATACCCTCTACCTCCTCTTGCAAAGAACTCCCCAGAAGTCTCATCCAACAACTGTTTTCACCTTCTGGCCTGCTCCCACCCAGAATGCCGGAGAGCAGAAGCTGCTGTGCTTGGGAACACTGAACCGGGCTTGAAGTGAGAAGGATGAGGGGCTGCTGGGAGCAGCCAGTGCCAGTCACCATCCTAAACAGTGCTGCCCTGGCTCCAACCATTGCCCATCCTAAACAGCACTGCCCTGGCCCCAACTGTTGCCCATCCTAAACAGTGCTGCCCTGGCCCCAACTGTGCCCCCCTAAACAGTGCTGCCCTGGCCCAACTGTTCATTTGATCACTTGACATCCCTTTATTCAGCGATTTGCTCGACAGGTGCCAGTAACATTTCCATTTGACCCTATCATGTGCCAGTGTAGCCCAATGGCATCTGCTTGCTTCAGGAATGTGAAGAGGCTCAAACCATTCATTCAGGGTTTGATGAAGAAGTCTGACCATCTTGTAGGTGGACAGCCACGTGATATTTTGACGTCCCGTGGGATCCAGTCGGTAACTAGTCCGGCGGTCATCTCCAAATCACATTACATGTCCAACCCATCTGATTTTTTGATGCCATGGCAAATGAGACAGCATCCCTGACTCTCAATCCTCGACGGAGGTCAGAGCTCCAGATTCCTTCTCTCACTTGAGTGATACGTGATATTCCAAGCATAGCTCTTTTGATTCCTCTTTGGGAGACCCGAATAGCGTTCTCATCCTGCTTTCGTAGGGCCCAGGTCTCTGAGGCGTATGTTAATGCAGGGAGAATGGTGGAGTCGAAGAGATGTGCCCAGAGCCAGAGGTTCTTTATCCTTTTAGCTATTTCTTTGATGCTCTTGAAGGCATTCCATGCCGCTCTCTTCCTCCTGCACAGCTCAGGTTTTAGGTCTTTCATCATGTTGACTTCTCGACCTAGGTACACATTACTGCTTCATTCAGAGATGTTTGTTCCAGTGAGAGTGTATGGGGCCTCTGGAACTAGTTCATTTTTCATGAACATAGTTTTGTTGAGATTCAGCTGATTTGATATTTCCACAATGAGATTTCCACATTCTCGGTCAAAGTCAGCAAGCATTTGTGACACTTGGCTAATGTTTGGTGTTATTAGAATGATGTCATCAGCGAAGCTGGAGGTGGTGTAGTTGCTGACCACCTATCACTCCCATTCCTTCTCATTCTAATTGTTGCATGATGTTCTCGAGGGTGGCACTGAAGAGTTTCGGTGAAATGGTGTCTCCCTGCCGAACCCCTCTTTTGACATCAATGATCACTTCCTTGTAGAATGGTGAGATTCTGGTGGTGAATCTATAATACAGCTCATGAAGGATCTTGATGTATTGGATTTGAACACTGTTTGGCTAGGGCTTCCATGACTGCTTCGGTCTCAACAGAATCAAAGACTTTCTTTTAAATCAATGAATGTTAGACAGAGCGGCATCTTGAACTCCCTACAAACCTCAATGAGCTTGGTTACCGTGTGGATATGGTCAATTGTGCTGAATTCTTTTCAGAAGACAGCTTACTCACATGGTTGTCCTTCATCTAATGTTCGAAGTCATTCAGGATGACTCGAGTGAACAGTTTGTAGATGACAAACAATAGGAAGATGAGACGATAGTTGCCAATGTTGTGAATGTCCCCCTTCTTGAACAGTAGAACTGTCCTGCTGGTTTTCCATTGGGGGGGGGCACCTTGCATTCAGACAGGTAGCATGTGAAGAGCCAAGCCAGTGTAATGATAAGAACTGATGGCAGATTTTTCAGGTGTTCGGGTCTGACTGTGTCTGGGCCGGGTGCTGTTCACTTCTTTACTGACAAATGGCATGTCAGATTTCAGAAGGGAGAACGTTGGGAACGACATATCCATCCTGCAGAATTTGGTATGTGGGCAGGTAGATGTGGCTATCAAAGAGATCTGAGTAGAGGGGCTGGAGAATAGCACAGTGGGTAGGGCGTTTGCCTTGCACGCAGCCAACCCGGGTTCGATCCCCAGCATCCCTTATAGTCCCCTGAGCACTGCCAGGAGTAATTCCTGAGTGAAGAGCCAGGAGTAACCCCTGAGCATCGCCGGGTGTGACCCCAAAAAGCAAAAGAAAAAATAAGAAATCTGAGTAGAAGTCATGGATAATCTTCCCCATTGCCTTTCTGGAAGATGTGATAGATCCATCAGGACGTCGGAGGGCAGTCATCTTGGTCTTATAGTTGGCGAAGGACAGGCAGGCAGGCAGCGCGAATGCTTTTCCCGCTTCTGCTGCATCTTCCAGTATTTCTGCTCTCTTCTCTCTTTGAGATCTTCTTTTATTGCTTCTCTGCACTGCTTTGCAAGCTTGGATGTTAACTCATGGTCACCTGAGGCTTGCACCTTGCCATGTTGGCGAATGAGCTGGAGAGTTTTTGAAGACAAGCGTCCCTTTGTGTCTTTCTCTCTGTCGGCATTCTTTGCACAATCATGGAGGTGCTGAACCAGTCAGTTTTATTCTTCAACAATGTCATCAATGATGTTGCCACAATGGTGCAAAAGAGTTCCCAGTTGGTGGTCATTCTGGGAGTTCTTTTCTTAAACTTTGCAGCCTTTTCTCCCCATTGCGTGAAGTAGAATTTTGCAAGAAGGAGACAGTGGTCTTATCCTGTTTGAAATTTTGGGACGACAGCGACGTCAGTCAGGCAAAACCATCAATTGAATATGATGTGGTAAATTTCATTGTGGAACTGTCCACCAACCATTGCCCATCCTAAACAGCACTGCCCTGGCCCCAACCATTGCCTATATCCTAAACAGTGCTGCCCTGGCCCCAACCATTGCCTACATCCTAAACAGTGCTGCCCTGGCCCCAACCGATTGCCCATCCTAAACAGTGCTGCCCTGGCCCCAACTGTTTACCATCCTAAACAGCGATGCCCTGGCCCCAACTGTTTACCATCCTAAACAGCGATGCCCTGGCCCCAACTGTTTACCATCCTAAACAGCAATGCCCTGCTACCTCTAAACAGCGAGCCTGGCAACTGTACCTCTCCGCGCCCGGCCCACCCCGGCCCAACAACTCCTGGCCCCAACTGTGCTTACCATCACACAAAGCAGCACGCTCTGGAGCTCTGTACTTATTCGTTTCTCAAAAAAGCCCAAGGAAACATCCAAAGATTTTTTTCCAGCATACTATGTTTTACTCTCCAACAGAGGAATTCCAATAAAGTTTTCTGCTTGTTGGTGTATTTCTAAGGGTAATTGAGGATTGTTGTTATTGGTTTTAGTGGAGTTTGGGGGGGTTGCCTTTTTTTTTTTTTTGGTGTGTGTTTGTTTGGTGATCACATCCTGTAATACTCAGGGGTCACTCCTGACTGCACTCAGGCATCACTCCTGGTGGGTTTTAGGGGACAATAAGGGGTGCAGGAGATTGAACCAGGGTTGGCTACATGTAAGACAAGTACCCTACCTGCTGTACTATTGCTCCGGCCTCTCAGTGTTTTATTTTGTCCTTTGGGCCACACCTAGCAAGCACCCTCCCATTGTACTTCACCTGTTACAGTAAAGTTTATTTATTGTATTTGCTTTTTTGGGTGACACCCAGA
>JAJIBD010037149.1:0-14465 GCA_021461705.1 Cryptotis parvus
CTAAGCACGCCTGGTCCTGATCAAAGACAAGTGGGCACTCAGTTCTCAGGGGAACCCGAAATGCCTGGAGCAAGTGTGAAACCGGGAGAGAGAGCGATGCCAGTTCGCAGAGCCCAACTCCAGAGGCAGAGCTACGCATCTCCCACTCTCTGCACCTCAGCAGAGCCCGCGGCCACTTGTGTACACTTGGCAGCAGTGTTGTGAAGAGTTGACGACGGCTTCGTAGAGCGTGCCTGGCGTCAGCCTCCCATAGACCAGCTCCGGCCTCTTGCTGCAGAGGCTGGAGCACTTGTGCTGTTGCCATCCTTCAGAGACATGTTCCCCAGCACGCCGCTGAAATGGATCGTATCATTGGTGGAGTTGTACGTGACGCCATCACAGCCTATAACACAGCAAACACAAGAGACAAACCCCGGCGCCAGCCTTCCCTCCGCATGCGCCCACAGATCGCGGGATCGCCCTCCCCCTCCCTCCTCCCTGCTTCTCTGGCCTCAACACGGAGACTTCGCATCATCACTGCTTCTCCCAAACCCGTGGGAGCGCAGCCCCCGCGACCGCTTCACTGCCCAGTGGGACATAACTGCTGGTCCGCTGAGTTTGTTTATGCGGCGCTTCCAGCCACACCTGGCCTTGTCTGACCATACGGTGAAAAATGTTCTCATTATTTTATCTCTCTGGTTCACAGACTTTGGGGTTTTACCCACACAGCAGGGGAAGTCCCCAAATCTTAAAAAGCAAAGAAAAGCTACCAATTTTTCCCCCAAAGGGAAAACACCAAAGGGGGAACATACAAAAAAAAAATTAGTAAAGGGCATATTTCAGAATACACAGGCTTTCTATGGAATGTATTTAGCTTCATTTAAAAATTTTACATAAACATATATCCAGAGAGATTATCTATTTACTTTAATTTAAAACATTTACATAAACTTATATATCCAGAGAGATTACATATACATATATTTTTTTGCTTTTATATATTTTTTTTTGCTTTTTTTTTTTTTTTTTTTTTTTTTTGCATCACCCAGTGATGCTCTTGGGTTACTCCTGACTCTACACTCAGGAATTACTCCTGGTGGTACTTAGGGACCATATGGGATGCCGGGGATGGAACCCAGGTCAGCGCATGCAAGGAAAATGCTTACCCACTGTGCTATCATATCCCCCGGCCCCCAGATTATATTCTTATTCTTCTATTTTACTATAGGCCAGAGTGAGTCAGCAAATGGCTGGCAAGTAGGACACAGACTTCCCCTAGGGAACAAAATCTACCTCTGGTTTCTAAAGATTAGAAAAGTCCCGACATGCCATTTAAAAAAAAAGTCACAGGTAGGGGCTGGAGCTGTAGTACAGCAGGGAGGGCGTTTGCCTTGCACATGGCTGAAAGGGCTTTGATCTCTGCCATCCCATATGGTCCCCTGAGCACCACCAGGAGTAATTCCTGAATGCAGAGCCAGGGCAACCCCTGAGCATCGCCAGGTGTGACCCAAAAACAAACAAAAAAAAATTTTTTAAAAGTCAAGAAAAAAATCATGAGCAATATAGCAACCCAGGAGAATACTCAGGGACCAGCAAACACAGAGGATCAGCTCAAATCATAACATATCACTGTCAACTTGTTCAGTTTTTAAACCAAACACTCCTGCCCTCCTCCCTCCCCCCCCAAGGCATGGATAATATATAATATACGTTAGGAAAATCACAGGAAATATCATTTAAAAAAAAAATTTTAGGGTGGCACAATTAACAACAATGTTCTTCCCTTTCCTTTGCCGTTTTCACCCTCGCCCCACTTGGAAAGGAAAACTCCAGGCTGGCGCTGGGAGCCAATTCGCCTTTTCTGCGATTTTCCCCGTTGCTGTGAGCACTGGTATCCACCAGGGGGCGGTGATGAACAACCCAAGCGAGGAGAGGGAAGCGATACTCACAGCCACCTGCGCACACCACCTGGAAGAGAAAGAGAGAGAGAACGCGGAAGTCAGCGGGTTCCTGCAGGCGTGGCGGCCCATGCAAATCAGCAGGAACGCGGTGGAGAACTTAACGGTGGGAGCTGGGAGATGAGCGGCACCATAAGCCCAGCCCAACCGGCCAGTGGTCCCCAGGCGTCGGGACTCTGACAGGTTAAGGATGCACCAGGGACATCCTGGGTCCTAAGAGGCCCATCGGCGGGGACCACAGCGCCCTCCCCCCACGGCACACCCCATCCCGGAGCCGCTCCCCAAGTCGGAAAGTGGTAACCAGCCGGGCCCCAGAGCCATTCAGTGGAGCCACAGAAGAGAGTCAAGCCAGTGGCGGGCAGGGAAGAAAATCCACTGGGTTTGGGAGCTTTCATTGTGCACCTCGCTCCTTCCTCCCGCCAGTAGGGCGCAGCCACCCTTTGCGAAAACAGACGCAGCAGCCTAAGGGCAAGAAGGCTGGAAATGCCGGCGCTGAGAAACAGCAAAACCCGGTTTTCTGACTTGTTCAGATTTTTGGGGGTGTTCTGCAAGCCCCTGCCCCTCCCCTTCCCCCTCTCTCCCCTCGAACAGAACTGGAAGGGCCGGAGAGAGTTCAGCCAGCTGGGCGCTTGCCTGGCACAGGGCTGGCCCTATTGTATCCGGGGCTCCCAGAGCCAGGATCACCGGGAGTCACCTGGCACAAGAATAAGGTCTGAGCAGCACCAGGTGTGACCCCAAACAAAACTGATGGAGGCTTTTGATTTTTTTTAAATCAGGAAACACACTTTGTTGGTTAACGGGACCAAGCCAAGCAGGGTCCTCTTGAAGATGAGACGGTCTAGGGGCATCTAGCAGAATGTCCTCCCGAGAGGGCAGTTCCCACTCAGCCTAGTGGCCCTGCTCACGCCCCCGCAGCCTTCATAATGCCGGAGAAGCTGCTCCCTCTCCTCAAGGCCGCTCAGCCCCTGCTCCAGAAACAAGGCCCTTAGCAGGGCCGTTTCCACCCAAGCCAAAGGCAGCGGGTAGAGAGCAGATTTCACGCTGCCACACCAGTCCGCGGCCTCACTTCCGCTCTGGTCAGCCCCAGCTAACCGAAACACACGCCTCCGAAAAACAGACACCAGGGCCAGATTAAGGCTCCTGTCATTAAGACAATGGTTGGCTCCTTAGACCCCCATAAAGTCCCCCAGCCACAGCCAAGCCTGAGCCCTAAGCACAGAGTCAGGAGTCAACACCAGCATCACTGGGTGTGGCTCCCCCATGCCAAGAAACCAAAGAGCAGACTCTGTCGGGGCCGAGTCCCACTGTGCCGCACACAGCTCATGACCTACCACGGGAGAAGGCACAGACCTCTCATGTGGAGAGAAGGTGAGCCTTCAGCCCAGAAAGGGATAAGACTTTTGTCTTGCACGCGCCGGGCTCGTGCCGGCCTGGGTTCGATCCCCCAGCATCCCATATGGTCCCCCCAGCACCGCCAGGAGTAATTCCTGAGTGCAGAGCCAGGAGAAACCCCTGAGCATTGCCGGTGTGACCAAAAAAAAGCAAAAAAAAAAGACTTGCCCCCAAAGGGCCTGCCCCACTCTGGGCCACGGCACACAGCAGGTGAGAGCCCAAATCTCAGCCAAGTTTGGGTGGACAGCTAGTGACCACTGTTTGCAGAAGACAAGGACGCCCACCACTCGGGGAGGGGGCCGGACAGCCGAAGGAATCGGGGATTCCCAGCAGCCAAAGACATCCACTATCCCCTCACTCTGCGTGTGTATGCGCACGCACACACACACACACACACACACACACACAGGGGCTAGTTGGTTCAATTAGTTTGGCCAGGCGAGTGCCTACAGTTTAGCTCTATTCCTGGTTCCTGGGCCATCCAAAGCCTCGCTAAGTACTTCCAGCTACCCAGATACTCCACATCTGGTACAAGCCATTGGTCATCCAGACATAACTGTGCCTCAACAACACCCAACATTGCCCCCCAAGTGCCATCACGGTGGCCTTGTGACCCCCAGCACTGCCAACACAAGCATCATCACATTCCCAGGCCCAAGCAAGCAACCCTCTGGCCTGGGGGACGGTGGGAGTCAAGGGTCATCATGAGTGGCCCCTCATCAGCCTGCACATGGCTTGGGATTACCCCCCAAAAAATACTAAAGTTAAAAGTATAAGAGGAGGGTCGGAGCAATAGTCCAGTGAGTAGGGCGTTAACCTTGCACGCAGCCGTCCCAGGTTCAATCCCCAGCATCCCATGTGGTCCCCAAAGCACCTCCAGGAGTAATTCCTGAGTGCAGAGCAAGGAGTAACCCCTGAGCATTGCCAGGTGTGACCCCCACAAAAAAAAAGCAAAAATAAAGTATAAATAGGGAGTGGAGTGATAGTAGAGCAAATAGGGTATTTGCCTTGCATGCAACCAACCCAGGTTCTATTCCAGCATCCTGTATGGTCCCCCAAGCCCGGCCAGGGGTGATCCCTGAGCACAGAGCCAGGAACAAGCCCTGGGTGTCACCGGAGTGCCCTAAAAGCTATAAATAAATCAGTAACAGTCACCACTTGTGTCTCCTCCTCTGAGGGCCCCCCTCCCCGCAAGGGAACTATCCCACCGAGCTCCTGTCCCCACCCCACTGTGCTCCTGTCCCCACCCCACCAAGCAGCTCGTCCCCACCCCACCAAGTGCCTCATCCGTCCTCACCCCCTCAGAGCTCCTGTCCCCACCCCCAGAGAGAAGTTCCTATTTCACAACCTCCTTGGGTTTTGCTGAGGAGCTAAAACTCCCTATTCAGCAATTTGGGACTGACCCTCCCCCCCAGGCCAGGAGGTGCTTCCGGTCACAGGGCCCAGAGAGCCCCACTTGGGGGGGCACACTGCCCTCCACTGCCCCCAGTTCCCTTCCGGCTCCACCCAAGAGGTGGCCATTCCTCAGTAGTCCAGGTGGACGCTGGATTCTCCCCACTCGCCCCCTATAAACCCGGGGCTGAGTCCAAGAACCTCAAAGCAGCACAGAAGCATCGTCCCCCGTGGCAGACCGGAAACCCCCAGCCCTGACAAGCACCCCGGAACAGACCCTCTGGCCACACCAGCTTTGATTCTCCAAGCTCTGACAAGGGGCACACCAGCAGCATGGAACACAGCTGTCCGCAGGGGCGATTTCGATCCTGCACAGCGTCTCTGAGGCCGTCATCATCCTCGGGGAACAGACCAGACCAGACCCTCCACCAAGACAACATCACGGAGCTCCAGCAGCCCGCAGCCCCCGGGTCCGCCGTCCCTGCTGCGGTGCCCATGACGTGGCCACAGAAATGCAGGAAGGCGCTGTCCCCAGCAGGTCCAGGGGACAGATGACACAGCTACTGCCCAGGTCCCTGAGGCGGGTCCAGGGTCCATCCACCACAGCTGCACAGGAGCCCTAAAGAGGAAGCAGTGGGGCTGGAGCGAAAGTCCAGTGGGTAGCACATTGGCCTTGGACGCGGCCAGGCGTCCTGCCAGGCAAGGGCAGGCTTGGCTCCTGCTCCTGATCTGAGCCACACCTGAGAACTTGGAAGTCCAGTTCTCAACCAGACCACGGGGCCCCAAAGTCAGCCCCATGGCTGCCATCACGGGCCTTGGTGATAAGCCCTCATTCCTTCCGGGGCGGCGGGGGGGACTTCCGCACCATTCCAGAAAGGAGCAGAGTTTGACGGAGAAATCACAGCCCAGCCTGGATTTTAGCAAGTGGCAAAGCTTCAGGTTCTCTATTATACACGCTGGGCTTTAAGGGATGGGAAGTAAGGGACTGACTAACACAATGGGTAACAATAGACTCTTTATCCTCCGAAAACCAAGCCCACACACCATATGACAATAGTTATTCTTACCCGCTGACGTAATTAACCAAAATGTGAGCGCGCCAAGCACTTTCTGAAATCAGAAAGCGTTGCATGAGATTGGGAGCGTGCCCCGATTTCATTTCTGGAAAGATCCTCTCGCTTCCCAGCTCTCTGACACGTCCCGGGGCGAGAATGATGCACCCATCATGCTGGCCCCGGAGGAGAATGATGCACCCATCATGCTGGCCCCGGAGGGAGAATGATGTACCCATCATGCTGGCCCCGGAGGAATAAACCATCGATCGTGAAAACGGTCGGCATTTCAGAGGGCTCTCCTGCTGACGCAGAAGCCAGGCACTAAACATCATCCAAGGGAATTATCCCAGAAGCCAGGAGCAGTGTGGAGTGCCTGGCACCAGTGCCACCTGGCAGAGGAGCAGCAGGCAGCGAAGCCAGATGGCCACCACTGCAATACATCGCTTAAATAATTGGGGGGAGCAGGAAGGATTGGCTGACTCGGCCTTAGCTGTCAATAAATGTTCCTCTCAACTTGCTGAGATGATGGCGGTACAGAGAGAAAGTACAGTGTTAGGATGCTTGCCTTGTACATAACTGACCCAACCTCAGTCCCCAACATTTTGGGGGTGGAGGAGGCACATCCAGTTGAGCTCAGGGGTTACTCCGGGCTCTGTGCTCAGGCATCACGCCAGGCTGAGCTGTATGTGGTGCTGAGGATTGAACCTGGTTGTCTGTGTACAAGGCAAGTGCCCTACTCACTGCGCTATCCGTCTCCATCATCACACGGGGTGATGGAGGAAGAAGGGACATGCACCGTAATTCCCTGTACCCCAGTCCCAGCCCTGATAATGCTATCATGGAAAGAGATGAATGCCAGGCGCCTCCCCAAAATCCAGTCAAGTGTGTTCTTCTCTTCCCTCCGGGAAAGTAGGAGGCAGGTTGAGGTCCTGGGTAGAGAACCATAGGGGCTATTTTGGTGGGACTATGAGAACTGTAAGAAGCAGAGCTGAGGGATGACCTTGGAAACCCCAAAGCAGAAGTTTCCATGGGTTATTTTTAGCAGCCAAGCTTATTTTGTCCCAATAAAAAAGAAAAGAAAAGAAAAGGGAAGAAAAGAAAAGAAAAGAAAAGAAAAGAAAAGAAAAAGAAAAGAAAAGAAAAGAAAAGAAAAGAAAAGAAAAGAAAAGAAGAAAAGAAAAGAAAAGAAAAGAAAAGAAAGGAAAGGAAAGGAAAAGAAAAGAAAAGAAAAGGGAAAGAAGGAAAAGTAATATGACACATATAGAATTCTCCCTACCAACACAAAAGAATCTATGTCTCCTTGGATCAAGGCAGCTTTTTCCCAGGTATGCTGATCCAGAGACTCACATACAAGGGGCAGAGCTGCCACCGCTCTCCCTGTGCCCAGCTGATCATGAGGTGCCCGGGAGGGAAGTCGAGTTCTAGCCCCTAGCCCGCTATCCCAGCGTAGCCTCACAAGAAGCCAGAGGAACCCCCACACCATGAGGGCCGCCATTTTCCACATCTGGATTCCCCAGCTTGTCAGAGCTCCGCCCAGCAGAAGAGCTGATCACAAGCTGGGCTGCGTGGCCGCTTTGCAGCCGCATGACTCATCAATAAATGCATGAGTGAGAGGCAACTACAAGAGTACCCCCACCAGTATGGCAGAGCTTGGCAAGCTACCTGTGTCGTATTTGATATGCCAAAACAGTAGCAATTATAGACCTCATTCCCATGACCTGATGAAATGGTTTGAGGTGCTTCATGTTCCTGGAGCAAGCAGATGCCCTTGGGCTACACTAGCATGTGACAGGACATATGGAGATGTTACTGGTGCCCACTAGAGAAAATCGATGAACAATGGGAAGACAAGTGATACAAGTGAAGTGATACTTGTCTGGAATCTAAATCTCTCTGTTTTCTGTTTAACTACAATTGACCAGTGACCAGGGCAAGAGCAAGAGGACAGTGTGTA
This sequence comes from Cryptotis parvus, assembly GCA_021461705.1. Lineage (NCBI taxonomy): Eukaryota > Metazoa > Chordata > Mammalia > Eulipotyphla > Soricidae > Cryptotis > Cryptotis parvus. Next base: position 7,731 of record JAJIBD010037149.1, read on the forward strand.
GGAAGTTGCCGCACATGCGCCTGACCCAGGTTCAATCCCATATACCTGATATGGTCCCCCTACACCATCCAGAGAGATCCCTGAGTGCAGAGGCAGGAGTAAGTCCTGAGCATTACTAGGTATGACACCACCACCCCCCCCATAAAAAAACAAGACCAGTAACCAAATAAAGATACTGGTTATCTCCGATGTATAAAAATGTAGTGTCACATATTCGAACAATAAAATAATACATTCATTACAATTTTTATTTGCTCTTTTGGGTCACACCCAGCAATGCCCAGGGGTTACTCCTGGCTCTGCACTCAGGAATCACACCTGGCGGTGCTCAGGGGACTATAAGGGGATGCCGGGATCGAACCGGATCTGCCGCTTGCCCTACCCTCTGTACTATTTATTGCTATGGCCCTTGTTTGTTTGTTTTTCTAAGCAAACACTCCAGGAACCCCTGAAATACCTTAAGGAGTCTGGTTTCAAAGTGGGCGAGCAAGCTCCCCTCTCATTCCATGAAAGCAAGCCCCAGAACAGAGCCTGAGCCCAAGCACCCAGACAAAGGTGCCTTTCTAACAAATCCTCCTGCAGCTCAAACATTTCAAAGACTGCAGGCCCCTGGCCCTTCTGAACCTGTTCTGCCACTGTTCCATGAATCTGGGGTTCCAAACCCGAGCTCCACTCAGCCCCTGCCTCCAGCCAACAGCCGTCCCCGCCGCCGCCCCAACAAACTGCCACATCCTTGGCAAACGTGCTCCAGCTCCTCTGAGCCGAGCAATCACACTGACCTTTCCAACTAGCTTCTAAGAAAACCTAAGTACAACCAGCACCAAAACAAAGTTTCCAGGTCAAAATCACACCATGGTCATCAAGAAGAGCCTGATATTGAGTAAAATAAATGGTGGCAAAATCCCAGGGGCTTGGTACCACCAAGCCTATCATGACGGTGCATGGCGGACAATAAATCCCTGATTTCCTTGGCCAAAGCCAAGGAATGGAAAGAAGACTGAGTCATAGAACTCGGGCTGATAGGAAACAAGCTCATCACAGCCTCGTCTAGACTGGGGGACACAGCAAAGGGAAGCCCCCAGGAGTTAAGGGGCTCAGAAAGCCCAATGAAGGCCCTCACTCTGCAGTGGACAGAGATGTCCGTTGCCTCACAGTTAGGTTGTGCAGCCATTCACTTCTGCGATTGTCAGGCAACAAGGCAAGAGCTCCTGGCTGTGGCCACAGACCAATAAAATTTTACTGATAAGCATTCACTTTGCATTTCCTATTATTCTTTCCTATTATTCTGTAGACTCAGACACATGGGCAGAGCTGCTCTCCCTGTGCACAGCTGATCATGAGATGCCGAGGAGGGAAGGCGGGTCTAGCCCTGGCCCGTCATCCCAGCAGAGCCTCGCAAGAAGCCAGAGGAATCTCCACACCATGAGGGCCGCCATTTTCAACATCCAGACTCCACAGCTAGTTAGAGCTCCACCCAGCAGAAAATCCCATCTTTCCCCATCTCCGCGCAGTTCATCAATAAATGCATGAGATAAAAGCCTACTAGTATTCCACCGCATGGCAGAGTCTGGAAAGCTACCTGTATTGTATTTGATATGCCAAAAACCAGTAACAATTATAGACCTCATTCCCATGACCTGAAGGAATGGTTTGAGGCTCTTCATGTTCCTGGAGGGGAGCAGATACCCTTGGGCTCTACTAGCATTTGACAGGACGTATGGAGATGTTACTGGTGCCCGCTTGAGCAAATCGATTATCAACAGGAAGACAAGTGATACAAGTGATTATTCTTTGCATGTCATAAAATAGCTGTCCCCTCTGGATTGGGCTGGTTTTTGGTGTGTGTGTGTGTGTGTGTGTGTGTGTGTGTGTGTGTGTGTGTGTGTGTTTTGGTATCACACCCAGCAATGCTCAGGGGTTACTCCTGGCTCTGCACTCAGGAACCACTCCTGGCAGTGCCTCAGGAAGACCATATGGGATGCTGGGGAAGTTAAAAAAAAAGGTTTTTTTTTAACTTTTATTTAAACACCATGATTACAAAATTGTTCACAGTACAGTTGTTTCAGGTACTCAATATTCCAACACCAATCCCACCACCAATGTGCCCTTCCCATAACCACAGAAGCTCGCTTCCCAGCACCCCATGCCTGCTCCCTTAGCAGGCAATAATTATACTGCTTACTACAACATACATCTAGGAACAGTATTGCTAAAGTCACGACTTTTTTATTGAGCTGTTCTGTGTGAATCGGACCATCTGTCAGCTAGTTCTTTCACTTAATGAACTCATTAGGACATAGTGGGCCTCTACTCAAATTTTTAACAAAGAATAAAATAAAATAAAATGCTAATTCAATATCCAATCCCAAAACTACCTCTATTGCAACTGCGGACCACATTGGGTTTGGTTTTATCAAACTTTACCAAACAGGTAGAAACTACTCTGAGCCCACAGTCCATCTAAAACCAAGCAGAGGCCAAGTCTGACTCGTAGGACTGAAATTTAAACACCATGGCCCTAACCACACGTGGACCCTGGGTGGAGCCACAGGCCTGCAGCGTGAGTCAGAACAGGAGCCGGTGGCCGGGGTCTGGCTCCATGGCCTGGTACTGACAGTGATGAGCGTAGCCGTGAAGCTGAAGGCAGAGCTTCAGTGGGCTACAAACACTCGGTGAAACCAGGCAAGGACGGCCCGCCTGCACAGGACAAACAGCTCCGGAGGGCAGTGCTGAATTGTTTGTTGGTTTGCTTTGAGCTCAGTTTCAAGGAACAGTTTAAGAACATTACGGGGCTTGCCTAGTCTGTGAGGGACTCGGGTTTGGCCCCCCAGCACCACCCTAAGATCACCAATGCACACTAGGAAGTGATCCCTGATTAAACTTTTAGTACCACCAGATGTGAACCAAAACCCCACCACAGCACCACCACCCCCAAAATAAACAAACAGAAACAGAGTCTAAGCCTGAGAGATAGTGAGCATTGGCCTTTTCAGCAGACCCGGGTTCAATCCCCAGCACGGCATATGGTCCTCAGAGCAATGCCAGGGATCACCCCTGAGCACTGCTGGCATGCCCTTTCCCCACATACCCCTCCCCAAATAAAAAACTACACAGGGTCTCTCAAGGCTAGCCTGCATTTCCCCTTGGAAGTCTCTGTCCGAGGAGACATGGTAAGCAGCAAACTATTCCTTCTTGAAGACAAGGCATAAAAAGGTGAAATCATTTAAACTCTGGGTTCACTGCTACCGAGTACAGTGTGTAATGGTCAAACATACTGGCCAGCCAGAAATGCTGCTTAGCAAAGATGAGGCCCTGGGTTCGATCCCCAGCACTGAAATCATACACTGGCCACAGAGCAGTCTGACACGGAGTTTAGGACAGGCGCCTCACTGCCCCTGTATACTTTCCTTGTCTCTCAACAAAATCCACAAACCCAGAAAATATGGCTCCCCCCTGATCCACACCCACTGAGTGTTGGCTGGATTCCTGATTAACCTGCCCACCCCAGAACTAGCCTGGCCTTTAGTGGGTAAATCAGAAGAGATGCGTATGACTACCGGGGCCTCCAGAGCAAACAAATGAGATCTACAAGAGCATCATAAAAGTGGGTGGGTCAGGGTAGGGGCTCAGTAAAGGAACACAAGCTTTGTGCATGGGCTGAGGCCCTGGGATCACACTCGGCTTAGCAAATAAATGAATAAAAGAAAGAAACAGGGGCCAGAGTGACAGCACAGTGGGTTGAGCATTTGCCTTGCATGTAACTGACCCAGGTTCAATTTCTGGCACTCCATATGGTCCCCCAGACGGCCAGGAATACTGAGCATCACCAGCTGTGGCCCCCAAAAATTTTTAATTAAAATTAATTTTTTTTTTTTTGCTTTTTTGGGTCCACACCCAGCAATGCTCAGAGGTTACTCCTGGCTCTGCACTCAGGAATTATTCCTGGCGTTGCTTGGGAAACCATATGGGATGCCGAGGATCGAACCCGAGGTCGGCCACGTGCAAGGCAAACACCCTAAATGCTGGACTATTGCTCCAGCCCCTAAAAAATAATTTTTTAAAAGAAAGAAAGAAAACATAGTAGGGTAAAATTCCCGGCGTTTGTCTGTGCCATTCTATCTCTGCTTTGTGTAAGGAGGCAGAGGACAGAGGGTTTGTCCAGAGGTATTTTTCCAGAGGCCGGAGTGATAGTCCAGCGGGGAGGGCATTTGCCTTGCACATGGCCGACCTGGGTTCAATCCGTAGCATCCCATATGGTCCCCGAGCACCAGCAGGAATAAATTCCTGAGTGCAGAGCCAGGAATAATCCCTGAGCATCACTGGGTATGACCCAAAAAGAAAAAAAAAGGATCCCCCAAGTGCCTGGGCCTGAATTGCCAGACATTCGCTGGCTGCGGTCTCTATGCCTGGCCTGTGGCCGTCGCTCTGGGCCCAGAAGCAGAAAAGTCACAGGTCTCCAGAGCCTAAGATTGCCCTGGGGGGCTTGGGGCCGGAGAGATGGCACAGGGCTAAGGCGCTTGTTTTGCATACTATAAACCTGGATTTGATCCCCAGCATCCATTCCCACAAGGGGTAATTCCTGTGTGTAGAGACAGGGGACACTCCTAACTATCATGGGGCATGGCCCCAAAACCATGAATGAATGAATGAAGTGAGTGAGTGAGTGAGTGAGTGAGTGAGTGAGTGAGTGAGTGAGTGAGTGAGTGAATGAGTGAATGAGTGACTGAGTGAACGAATGAGCGGAATGAGATTGTAGGGAGACCAAAGTGATAGAACGACAGGGTCAACCCTGGCCCCATAAGATCCCGAGTCCTAGCCAGGAGTGATCCCTGAGCACAGAGCTAGGAGTAAGCCCTGAGCACTGCTGGGGGAGGGGTGTGCTCCACCCAAAAAAAAAAGAATACTGGCAAGGGAAGGACAGACAACAAGCGGCTGTTTCTCCCCCCTTTGGGTGGGCTTTAATTAGGAGAGTCTTCTTGCAGTCAGCCACTTTAAGTCTTTCCCCGAACTTGTTTCTTCTTTCAACATGTTTCTTTTCCAATGAGAGATCCTATCCACGCCTTGTGCGGTGGAAAGTGAGTGAGACAAGCAGAACCCACATTCCATGTTCATTTTTCCACGTACGAGCATTCCTCAAATTCCCCGAATAACACCTTCCCCCGGAGGCCAACCCCAGTGCTCTCCTGACGTCCACTCCCCACCTGAGAGCCACCTACCGTCTCTCCTCCTCCGCCCGGCCCCACACCCGGCAGGGACGGAGCCTTTGCCCTGTGGACACACCTCCCCTTCTGCCTCACTTCCTCTGTCCACTGGGCACCGTGAACACACCCCCGGCCCATGACCGTAATTCAGCAGCTGACCAGCGGACAGCTCTGAGGAGAGCAGTCTGATGAGGCTGGATTTTTGGCCCCAGGACAATAGGAAGAGAGGGATCACAAGTTAAAGCCAGCAAACGGAGCTTCAATAACCCTATTTCAAAGGAAGACCGAGCTGTGCTTATAGTGTGAACTGTAACGGCACTAATTTATGTGGTTGATAATTTTTTCTTCTGATGTTTTTCTTTTTTTTGGTTTTCATTAAAAATTTCTATCTTTTTTTCTTTCTTGGCCGCAATGGTGTTGCTCAGGTCTGACTCCTGGCTGTGTGCAGACATCACTTCTTGGGGGCCATATACACTGCCAGGGGATTAAACCAGGGTCAGCTGCATGTAAAGCACCTTAAATCCTATACTCAGGGGTCAAAGGGATAGTACAGCGGGGAGGGCATTTGCCCTGTACACGGCCAACCTTGGGCATTCCATATGGTCCCCTGAGCACTGTCAGGAGTAATACCAGAGTGTAACCCAAAAAGCAAATAAATAAATCCTATACTCAAACTGACTTTTATTATATTTTCTATGATGAACTGAACAAATCCTGCTAGATAAAGTTATATTTTGTTAAAACAGGGGGCTAGAGTGATAGCACAGCGGGAGGACATTTGCATTGCATGCGGCCAACCTGGGTTCGATCCCGGCATCTTGTACCCCGAGCACTGCCAGGAGTAATCCCTGAGTGCAGAGCCAGGAATAACCCGAGCATTGCCAGGTATGACTCAGAAAGCAAAAAAAATGGGCTATAGTAAAAATAATTCTATCTAAAATGGAATAAAAAAGTGATGAGTATGTTCTGGGGTGGGGGGACACCCTATTTCAGCCCGATTTTCCTCTTGGTCTCTGCTTTTTTTCCTTCCACAAGCCCGTTCCCAGACCTTCCATCTTGGTGCTGAAACCCAGGACGCAGGTCCAGTGACCTGCACAATCGGTGCTTGACCATGTGTACAGCCAGGGAAGCAGCGAGGCTCCCGCAGGGCAGGATTTCTCATGGCTAACAGCACCCAGAAGTGCGGATCCAATTCTGGTATTGGAACCATCTGAAGAACTCTGGAAGACTAGAAAATAGTTGTAGCCCTGCCCTGCTCCAGCAGCCTGGTTCCGTGCTCTTATCGGTTCTCCCCGTCTAAGTGACTTGAATGTCCTCCCAAGGTTTGAGAACCACTAGCCGAAGGTATTTCCCAGGGAGCGTGAGAACGAGGAAGTGGCTCCATGCATGCGCCCGCTCAGACATCTCAGCACGCCAGAAATTCCAGGGAAAAGCCTGAGCAACCCCAAATGGGGGGAGAGCTGGGAGTTGAGAGAAAGCTCAATGCAGAGTCAACCAAAGAAGTCCTTTAAAGGTCCCTAAGTGTGTATGTGTG